>JAFREQ010000282.1:0-38704 GCA_025331565.1 Holacanthus passer
TCTCTAATGTAGAAATAATGTTTTTCTGAGTGAAGATTGGTTCAGTTCATCACTGCTGAGTTTGTGTTCTGATGCTTCATGTTGTGTGAATGTTGGAAATGGAAAGATGATCTTTGGAAGTGGAACCAGATTAAACACTGAACCCAGTAAGTGCTGATATTGATCATAAAAAAATGTAATATGATGCGTCTTTAAAAGTAAACTTCGCCCGTGTTTTAATGGAAAAAATACAGTTTGAGAAAGTACAACAAATAAGAGAAGTGAAAGTTACTTAAAATGATCCGTTCAATTTTTTAATTTCGGCACAAAGTAGAAAATAATCAACAGGTAGGTAGAAAGTCAGGTAGAAAACATATATCTCCAAAATGTCTACTTTTCACACACAAAGAAAAACTGCTTGATGCTGCTGTTTTGGTGCTATTCAAAGATTTGAACAACTTATGAGACGAGTCATAATAAACACATCAACCAAGCAAGTATTAATGAAAAGCATCAGAAGTGTCGCTGAACAGTTTGATCAAAATAAGGCACAAATATCACAGTTTTAAATGTATTAAATTGAGATTCATTATGTCCTTTTCTTGGGACCTAATTCTGAAGCTGACAAACAATAATTCAAGTAAAAGTGTCAAGTGTAAAAACAATGATTATATATGAGGAACAAATCATGTAAATTACATTTTATTTGTAATTTTTTAAATAACCAATTACTTTGAAATGAGAGTGTGACTTTTTTAATTGGACAAAAAACTACAAATGATGTTTTTCTAAATGAAGTTTGGTTCAGTTTATTGCTCCTGAGTTTGTGTTCTGGTGCTTCATGTTGTGTGAATACTGGAAATCAAAAGATGATCTTTGGAAGTGGAACCAGATTAACCATTGAACTCAGTAAGTAGTGATATAGATCATAATCAATATTTATATGAGGCGTCTTTTAAAAAAGCTAACTTTGTAGTGTTTTACTTGAAAACATTGATCAAGATAATTAAATGAATGCCTGAACACTAAGACACCTAAATAACTCTACTGTTCAGTTAATATTACAATTCTCATTTAATTTGTACTGTGAATATAATGTTCATGAAGTGAGGTTTGGTTCAGTTCGTCACTCTGAGTTTGTGTTCTGGTGCTTCGTGTTGTGTGAATACTGGGTCTGCAACTAAGATGGTCTTTGGAAGTGGAACCAGATTAAACGTTGAACCCAGTAAGTGCTGATATCAGATCATGAATATTACTTATATGAAGCATCGTTAAAAACAAACTTGTATTATTCACACAAAACCAGAACAGATAAATTAAAAATTGTATTCAATGTGTGACAGTGATGGAAGTGATTGTCATAAAATAAGCACAAAGTAGAAAACAGTTCAGCATAAAAACTGAAATACTTGTTTCTCTATGTCAATATTTCAGAACAAAAAAAGTTTTATCTGGATGATTCTGCAGTTTTATTGTTGTCCAAAGATTTAAAGATGCGTTTATGAGACTAATCATAATAAAGACATCAACCAACCAAGTATTAAAGAAAAGCATTGCTAAGACAGTTTAAGTATCTCTACTCTACAGTAAATATTAGAGCTACGTATTATTGTGATATACATTCATGAGGCGCTAATATTTTAAATGAAAACAGCAATTTATTTTTATGACTAAATGGAAGTCGTAAAAATCTGAAATGTACAAATGATGTTTTTGTAAATGAAGTTTGGTTCAGTTTGTCAGTCTGCTGAGTTTGTGTTCTGGTGCTTCATGTTGTGTGAATGTTGGAAACCAATACAAACTCATGTTTGGAAGTGGAACCAAACTAAACATTGGACCCAGTAAGTACTGATAAATATTATATTAGTTATTTATAAAAGTCGTCTTTAAGAATAAACTTTTTACTGTTTGATACGAATATTTACAAAACCAGAAGATAAAAAAGATAAAAACTTGACTGATGAGAGAAGCTGCCGACGGTGAAGGAAAAGATTCGTTTCACTCTTCAGAAGCATAAAATCAGCACAAAGTGGAAAATCATTCACTGTAACACTGCTGTCAGGTGGAAAACTTGTATCTCTAAATAAAGTCATTCTTAGCTGAATGAAGAATCATCCAGCTAAAGTGAAACTTTAAAATATCATAAAATTCAACTGATGTGCTCTTCAGAGTTATCAATGTGATACTCAAAAACCCCAAGAATTGCAAAATTGCTAAAATAACTATTAAATCTGAATTTTTCAGTAGCTTTTTTTCTAAATGATGTTCAGTTCAGGTTCAGTTTGCTGCCGAGTTTCTGTTCTGATGATTCATGTTGTGTGAATACTGCAGCCGGATATAAAATGATCTTTGGAAGTGGAACCAGACTAAACATTCAAAGCAGTAAGTCCTCATATTAAGTGAAGTGTTTTATTGGAATATATGGCATATGTAAATCGACATGTAACAGCCTGCGTCTGTAAAAATACGACTGTTTGCAGATGATGTGGTTAAATTCATCACGGTCACACATCAGTTATTGCAGCGTTGTCAATACAGTTCATGCAGACCTAAGAGCCAGTGAAATGGAAATAATTTAAAAAATAAGTTTGAAAAGAAATGTTCTGCTTTTGTGGTGAAAAATACATGATATGTTTAAATATTCCCATTTCTATAGATGTGGTGGCAAATTTAATACAACATATCAACAAACATAAAGAAACCATCAAACATTTAACAGTCACTTTAATCTGATACTGACTTTTTACACATATGAATTAAATCATGATTTCTGTGGATTTTATTGCATTAAAACATGGTTTAAACTAAAGTATTCCACTTAAACTGATTTTACTTTTTGAAGTGTAATGTTACTAATTTAATATATATATATAAGATAAGATAAGATAAACCTTTATTCATCCCACAGTGGGGAAATTCGCACATATATGCATATATAATTATCTATATATATGCTGAGTTAATTTTCAGTGTATGTTAATCACAAAAAGTTCACTTCAACATCAAGATTTTACTTAGCGGAACAGGAGATGAGCTAATTCACTGTGATGTGAAGGTGTCGGTTTGTAGACCTGCAGAGTTAATGTAAGGGTGTTTTGTGTTGTGTGAATACTGGAACTTACAAGCTGATCTTTGGGTCGGGGATCAGACTGAACATTGAAGCCAGTAAGTCCAGACTTGTTTCATTTCAAAAATCCCTCTAAATAATATAAGATAACCCTTTATTCGTCCCACAGTGGGGAAATTCACAACAAATAAATTGAAGATATAATTCTGTCTCCTTTAGAATTCAAAATTCAGAATCTAAGCTGCTTTCTTTCATAAACAAAGATCACAAAGATTAAATCTGTTTGACATTAAATGTGATTTCAAATCTCTGTGTTGGACACCTGATTTTGAATTTAAACACCTCAGCTGTCAGTTTGAGTGTATAACTTGGATTCTATCCATTTCAATGCCATCATAATATATTATTGCTGTTTTGTAATTTGTATTACTGGTCAAATAAGCTGAATAATAAGCAGGTTTTAATTCTTAGACATATTACATTAAAATGCTCTGACATCCAATTAAAATGTGACTTGTACCACCATTGATGAAACAAACACCAAACACTGTGTCATGGCCCTTGAACACGTTTGGCAGTGGGATAAAACTGTTCACTGATTCGACTAAGTTCTGAGGATGAATGGATGAAACATAGATTTTTTTTTAGATTTAGATTTCCATTATGGAATAATTGGGGATGAAACAAATAATGTTTTAGTCTGTCTGTTCGTTGTACCTCAATTCGCTCCTAACTGCAACTTGTAGCAGATGTGGCCATAAAAAAAATGACTCAAACACATCACATTTAATAATTATAGTGCTTAAGTTCAAATACAATCGAGACAAACACAAATTTGCTGTTGCTGTTTTGTTCTAGCTGCCTTTTGTTATCAGTAATTAGTGTATGTTCACAAGGAAAAGTTTTGTAGTTCCTGTTCAGATCACATCCACTGTGTGACTACGAGTGGAAACTACAAAGTAATTTTTGGAGAAGGAAGCAAACTGACTGTACAGATCAGTGAGTATCAAAAATGGAATTTTATTAATTATTTGGATCTTTCTGCCAAATATACCGTCCCATCAAGGTAACTGAACGTGTCTTGATGCCTGTAAATGTGAATTAACAACAGTTAAATTTAGTGGCCTAATATTTCAGCACAAAGTTGTTTTTGTTCTTCCTGACACGAAAAGTTCACCCTTCACATCCTGAGGGGACATAAAGAAATTTACAATTTACTGAAAAGACTGAAAAGAATTTTGATTTTGTGTGTCTCAACCACTGGAGGAGCATGTCAACACTCAATTTAACACCACATCATCAGCAATGATATGTTATAATGGTTTGAATTTCAGTCAGTGTTTCATTTTAATGTACTTTTTGATTCAGAAATACCTCTGAGTTTATTTTGATGGGATTTTTACTGCATGGCCACCTGGTGCTTGAGACTAATTATTAATTTTAGAAATGTATCTGATAGCTTCTAAAATGGAGACTCATAAACAGTCTAACAGTCCAACAAACCATGTAGTATTTCAGTAAAATCAAAAACAAAAAACTGAGATGATCCATTTAATCTTTTGAAAACATCTTTCTCTATAAGCTTCAAAGTCATTTCTTAAACATATTTCTGAACATTCCATCTGTAGTTATTTTAAAAAAAAGTTTACCTATGATTTACCAAATCTAACTCCTGTATCTTAATGACGAAATAGTTGATGAAGTTAGTTTACAGACCAGAGTGACTGTGTGACTACTTCTGGAGGCTGGAAGATCATTTTTGGAAAAGGAATTAAACTAACTGTCGAGAGAAGTGAGTATCCAAAATACAAATACTGTATGATAAAAGATACATAGACTGTTATTTCATGTATCTCATGTATTTCATACCATCCTCTTGTTTGCGGCCCCAGTGATTGGATATATCACTACAACTACAAAATAATGACCATGAGCTGAAATAATAAACTTTCATGGAATGAAATTGAATTTTCTTGTTAGTCACTGTCACTAATGTCTGGGATGGCACACTGAGGTGATGCTTTTGTTTTAAAGATAAACAGATGCAGTCACACAATTAAATAGAAACTGATGGTTGTTGGTTCAATAACTTAGTGAATGTCAAGTGTTGGTCTTGGTGTATTTATGTCTCTGTGTTTGTCAGAGTGTGACTGACTCTGTGACTAAATACATCTTTGGTTTAGGCACAAAACTGACTGTTGGCTCAAGTAAGTGATAGTATTTGTATTTATTTGTCCTCTACAAACTAAACCTAATTCTAAAGTTCTCATTTTTGTTTTTTGTGTTAATATTAATTAGAACCTTGTCTATTTATGAAAGACGCAGACTCAAACCTGATAAAACCATTCAACATGATACCGGCAAGAACAAAAGGCTTCTTTTATTTTTATAACTTTTAAGAGATCTGTGAGATAAGATAAGATATTCCTTTAATTGTCCCTCAGTGGGGAAATTCTGTATGGACATAATTGAGACATTTTTATGCAAACTTGTGGTCAGAAATCTTTTTTAACATTCAATACATTTTTTACTTAATAACCCAATTTTTCTCGTTCCACAAAATGTAATAAATTGCTCTAGTCGTGCAATATTTTTGTAACCCTTTTTAACTCTACTTTGATTTTAGTAATTATTTATTGATTTAAAGTAGCTGAGCTTCAATAGTTGTTGTTATTCATGCAGACTGAAGCCTGTGTGGTTATTGTTGAGCTCAGATCCACTGTGTGACTTCTGGATCTGGAAACTTTAAACTGATATTTGGAGAGGGAATCAAACTAATTGTAGAAGCCAGTAAGTATCAACAGTTCATATACTCATCTATTTTGTTTGGTAATATTTATAATGTGTTATTTGTTGATGCCAATTTAAGATTTAGTCTTGAAACAACAAAGAAAGCAAATTTATGGCTGTAAATATCAAGACAGCTCAATCTAATGAATGAATATTATTATAAAAATGACACCTCGCTGGTTTATTATTTGACCTATGCATGTTGCCACTGGGCCTACAAATTTGCTTTTTAAATGAAAATATGTTTACTGCTGTTACATCTCAATAATTAATTAAATCAATTAATTATTAATAACTCGTCTACTTAGCTTTCTTTAAGCAGAAGCGGTCCATGTAGTTATTGTTCAGATCCGATCCACTGTGTGACTACTGGAGCAGGAAACCGTAAACTCATTTTTGGAGAAGGAATCAAATTAATTGTCAAAACCAGTGAGTATTAAGAATTCACATACTCATTAGATAAAATTAATTTCCATGTGTTTGTTGGCTGTTTATGCAAAGGTGTTGCCAGTTATGCCTTGAAATATCATGACGCCAAATTTAATGATATGTTTTCATGACAATATTGCTAATTATTGCCAGATTAGTTCATGGTCCATTAGTCCATCTGATATGGTTCAATAGAACCCAGCTAAAATAACATGATCAAGTTGAGTTAATCATTTTTGAGGGGATCAGATGATAATTAAAGTGTTTATACACTTTGGCATCAGTCACTTTTGGAGAACATCATGGTTATCAGCTTAATTTTCAGCTTTGAACAACAAGTGTCATCTATTGCTCTCGAGAGGCTTTTTTGATTTTAGTCTTTTTCACCACTGGCACATTTAAACTCCTATGAAACAGCCAATTATGTTTAAAATACAAATATAATTGTTTGCAGATAATGAACCGAAATCTGTCACTGTTGTCACACATCAGTTATTGTTTTGAGTGGAAACTTTGTGTGACTGGTGCTGGGTCAGCAGGTTGGAAAATATTCTTTGGGGAAGGAGTTCAACTAAGTGTGGAGGCCAGTGAGTATCGTAATAATTTAACGTTAAATAATTTTTATATATTAGCTCTAATTTTTGCATCACATGTGTGTATATGATGAAAAATGTGAAAATGTACAGATCTTAGTGCATATTTATTGAATATTTTTATTAATCCCAGTGGCAGATAAAGATGACACTTTAAAGTACAAATTCTTCAGACAGACCGTATAATATTAGTTGCCTTCAGCAGCTCAACAAACACAAAGTTCACTGAATGTACTTCTATCAATACTTTATGGGAGGAATGGAAAATAAAAGAAGTCTTGAGTCAAACTAAAAACTAAACCAGACAAATTCACGCTATGTGTTTACATTACATGTTAACAACAGAAGATATGTTTTCAGTTATTAAATGTGAACATACCAACCGCTATAACCTCGTCTTCACCTGACGACGCTTTGCATCACATTCAGATGGTGATCGACAATTCAAAATAAAAGGTGTTGTGTTAATCATATACATGAATGTACTGAATACATTCAGTACCTTTTCCCCAACTCCACACACCCCTCTCGGTTTATGTGGTTGGATTTCTCAGAGTGTAACTGGCTCTGGAGTTGCTCGGCTCATTTTTGGCTCTGGCATTAAACTGACAGTTGGCTCCAGTAAGTGCATTTTGATTCATAACATCTCCTTTTTAATTTGTTGTTTTAGTCACTCAGTGGTGTGATGGAAGCTACAGTACAAATATTAAAAAAACCAAACAAGATCAATTACATAAATAAAGGTGGTACATAAACCATATCGCTGCTTGTATGAATTGTATTGGTTGTGAATTGAGACAAGTCTTCATTCTTCAAAAAAATGACATTTCTATACAGTTATTGTTTAGGTCAGATCTGCTGTGTTACTGTTAGAGGAGGAAACTTGAAACTCATTTTTTTTTTCAACCTAATTGTCTAGTATGAAAACTTCATATATTTCAAAGGATAAAGGAATTAAACTGTGTTAGTTTAGATCTCATGTGAATGTATTATTTGGACGACTCAAAGTCAAACCATTTATAATAAATATCATGACAGCTGGATGTCACCTCATTTAAATTTTATATTATTCAGATAACCCAAAATCACAAATGTCCCTTGTGGGATGAAACATTTTGACAAAAAGAATATAGGTGATTTAAGCTGTCCTTGATGTATACATTTCAGTAGATGTATAGTTAAATGTATTAAACCATTTAACATTATCTAGACTCTCCAAAGTTCTTCAGAATTTATGGAAATGACACAATAATCCATTCAGTCCCTCTTCAGCTTCAGTTGTTCATGGCTGGGTTCATGTCATTGGATTTCTCAGAGTGTGACATACTCTGGAGCGTCTAAACTCATCTTTGGATCTGGCATTAAACTGACAGTTGATTCCAGTGAGTAAAAATAAATATATTATCTCCTTTTGATGATATAAGTAACAACCTTATGTCTGGAGTTGCACTGATGTCCAGCTAACAAACTGGTTTTATGTCGGTCCCCAGAAATTTTATTTCTCGGACACATGGAGCAGCAAAAAACAACAAAAAAAACCCCCAAACAAACAAAAAGCAACAACATTAAGCCCCTGTCATGTCATGTCATGTCATGTCATGTCATGTCATACCTTCATTTTTAGATGTCTGACACATGTTTAAGTTATTTTTGTACAAATTTCATCCAAATGAGGTTATTTAGTGTGATGATTTCTTATGCGATAATTTGCAGTTAAAAACCCTTTCCTTTTCTTTACTTTTTCTTGTTCTAGTTAGTCTCAATTGATAATGAAATAGTCAGTGTAGTTATTGTTCCGATCAGGTCCACTGTGTGACTACTGGAGGAAACAGGAGGCTGATTTTTGGAATAGGGACCAAACTAACAGTAGAAAACAGTGAGTATTAAGACTTGAACATAAACATAAAGGAATTCTGAATATTTTGATTAAGATGAATGAATATGTTTAACATAATAGAACCCTGTATCCACACAGTTACTGATAGTCCATCAGTAAAAGTGCAACCATTTGCAGACAATGTGATGCAATTTGTTACTGTCAGGTTCTTTACGCTGCACTTTTTTGTTGAGAGAACAAACACTGTGTGTGACGGGAAACTGGAAATTAATTTTTGGGAAGGGCATCAAACTGATTGTGCATGACAGTAAGTTAAATTATTAATGTTGTAAATGATTTCCAGTTCATAGAATGATTCCACAGTGGTTTCATAAATAAACTAAAAACCCATGACAGAACAAATATCAACTTTAGCAGTCAGTTCCAAAAGAAAGATGAACCTTCTGCATTATCAGCCTACTATTTATTTATCAAGAATCAAATTTTAAAGAATTAAAAGTTCTTTAATCTACATGTTAACATATCCATATCAATAATAATAGCATATCAATTTACAAATAATTTAATAATTTATTTTATTAATAATTTAATTACAAGAAACACATATTGTGCCACACATTAACAATCTTACATATCATTACTGTGAATACTGATCCATTTACTTGTGATAAATAGTATTCACTCTATAACAGTATAACAGTACATGTCAGCAGGACACACTGATTTTCAAATTTTAAATTGTTACAAGTCAGCCTGCTTCATAAAATCTGTCTGTGACTTTTCCCAGAACCATTCTGAACAACTGACTTTTTCAAATTACAATAAAATAGTTGCTAAAAAACATTATTTATGCCTTTAAACCGATGGCTTGTTGGCCTGATTTTGGTTTGCGTCATTGGATTTCTTACTGTGTGAATGATTATGGCAACAAGATCATCTTTGGTTCTGGCACAAAACTGAAAGTTGAATCGAGTAAGTTACTTCATTCATTTGTAAAGAATGTTGTTTAGTGTAAACTATCTGAGTTTAGAATTTTCAACTGGTTCTACACCAGCAACTTATAAACGTCTTACATTAATCTCTAGATACACTTTTAGTTTAGACGGACATTGTAAGTACGTTTTTAACTTTCATTTTTTTCTTTGAAACATTTATTGTAGCACTTTCACAGTTTTCAGTTTTTTACTACGTTTCTTTTAAGCCAAATGAGAATTTCTATGAATGAGTTATTTGCCTATTAGCTCTTAAATATAAAGTAGCTTCATGAGGAAATGTTTCATGTTACTGATCTCTGGATTTACGCAGTTGAGTTTCTCAGTGTGTGACTGATTATGCCAACTCAAAAATTGTCTTTGGTTCTGGCACAATATTCAGAGTTGATTCAAGTAAGTTATTGTATTTATTTGCAAGAAATGACAAAAACCCGGCTTTTAAAACTGGTTATGCAGGTGCTGAAAATCTGACAAGAAGTCCTAAAAAAAACATTCAGAATGTATTTTTTATCAAACGCTAAGAAATAACTCCATATCATTATTGTTTAGAGACAGGAATTGTGAGGCAGATTTTTGGCAAAGGGACCAAACTGACAGCAGGGAGCTTTTAGCTGCCATGAGAAAGTTAGCATTCTACATTAACAAGTAGGACTGAAAAATTGAGTAGAAACACAAATTTTAATGGAAATCACCTAAACATGTGATTTATTTCAGGTGAAAATGTTGCTGAAAATTACGATTAAACTCAGTATTCACATACAATTGTTTGTGGATAATGTGATGTAGTGTGTCACCATTTTTTAACTTTAGACTTCAGGTCCAGGAAGAAAAACAGTTTCATTTAACTGTTTACAAATTGAATTTGAATTAAACAAATTGAATAATGAATAATGAAATAAATCTAAATTATTCAGGTTGTTTGTGCTTTTGAAGCTATGTGAGGAAACAGTTTGTAATTATTGTTGAGGTCAGATCCACTGTGTGACTGCATCAGGATCAAGCTGGAAACTTGTCTTTGGAGAAGGCACCAAATTGATTGTAGACAGCAGTGAGTAGAATTCAGGTTTTCAATAAGTAAACTCTACTTTGTTGTGACAAGCCAACACGTGGTATTAAGGAACAAAGTAAATTCAAATTGATAGCTAAGATATTATCATGGATCAATTATGTTCTTAATGTACACACTGATCAACAGATATCAGCCATGAGTCATGTTTAAGTTTCAAAAAACATTTTCAAACATTGTCTGTCAGCAAAATGAATACTGTTTGCAGATGATGTGATCCAATTTGCTACCGTGAGAAATTTTCCACAGCAGTTTTAGGTAAAGACAGAAATGATGTGTGACAGCGAACTGGAAATTCATTTTTGGTGAAGGAATCGTGCTGACTGTTGAGGCCAGTAAGTACTGCTAGTTTATTAGTTTATTGTGGTATATTTAGTGTTGTAAGTTCATTAAGTTCTGTTTTATAAAGTGGTGAAAACATTAAAGTGAACAGAAAAAGGAAAACTGTTTCACCCTTTCTGTACAGTTCATTCAGAGCTGTCTTGAAAATTGAATATACGATCAAATTTTCAAACTCTCCTTCGCCGTAATATGAAACTTTAACGACTACATGTACAAATGCAACATGTTACACAACCTACAACCTGTAATATCACTATTAATTTGTAATTTATGGCCTGAAAATATTAACTGCAACACATAGAAAAGACTGGCAAAGATAGATTTCATTAAAATGAGTCTCTGAAGACCGAGGTCAAACTCGAGAATTGTGAAGCGTTCATGTGACTGAGAAAAGTAAAATAATTATAGATGAGGCTTTGTTGATTCTAGTGACGTGTAAAAATTCCAGTAGCTGCAGTAAAGCCAAGCCACAGTGAGTTGATTTAACTGAAATATGTTTTTAACTTTAATTGCCAGTGTAGTAAGAAGACATAGTACTGTAATATTTGCATTTATTGCCATATCCCCAAGACCATGTCAGCTGTCTCATTTCAGTGGCCATCAGTGTTTTATGGATTAGTGTTTCAGAGTGTGTGACTGACTCTGGTCTTTACAAAATCAGCTTTGGTGGTGGCACAAAACTGATAGTTGGCTCAAGTAAGTCAATTCCAATATTTAACCAAAAGGCACAATTAAATAATCTTTGATTTATGAGATTATAGAGACTAGAATTTTGTAAAAATGAACTGATTTGTTTGAAGTAGATAATGTCCTTTCTAAGATTAGTACTTTCTGTCTATTTACATTGATAACTAATAATTTTGTTTGTGTCCCTTTTATAGTTTCAAGTTTCAACCTGCACAGCTTTTAATTTGAATTTTTAATTCCAACAAAATACGTGCATTTCTAATTAAACAGCGAGTTGTATGTACAGTTTATTTATCAATGGTGATTTGTGCATTAAGAAAAATTCCAGGTGTTTTTGCTGAGTCTGTTTCCAGTGTGTGAACGCTGGAGTGAAGCTGCTCTTCAGCACTGGAACGACTCTGTGTGTACAAACAAGTAAGGAAAAAATAATCCTTAAAATTGTAGTTATTAAAAAATTCTTAAGTTTGGCTGGTGATTGAAAGACACCCGATTGTTAAAGGTTAACAGATGATGCAACAAATGGACTGAAAAGCAACAACTTCAATTTCACTTTCTTTAACAAAATCCAGACCAAGTTAAATGTTAAATGTCAAACTTGCTTTCAATAAATGATGAAAACCAAAACACAAGGATTGTTGTTTTGATAAAACATTGAATAGTTAGATTTTGATTTTAATTTTTGAATTAATTTCAGTCAAGTAGTTGTCAGTTGTCAATGTTTCTGTAGTTGTTGCTGTCACAGTGTGACTGGCTCTGGACTTTCTAAGACTTCCTTTGGTTCTGGGACTAAACTGACAGTAGAATCCAGTAAGTTGTTTTTTTTCCATAGTATCACTTAAATATTGATGGTTGATCTAGAATCTAGATCTGTAGTTAGTTTAACTTAAATGTAGTTTATATGTTTTTTTGTTCAAAGTCTCCATACGAAATCAATATTATTCATCCACTGTAATGCCACATATTCAATCTGGTTAACGGCGATTATCAGTGGGTTCATTCATGGATTATTACTGTGAGCGGACCAGTTCTCCAAGTTATAAGACACTTGACTGATTACCTTCAACTGGACTCAATACAAATCAATTTTAAATACACTATTCATATCTGATCACTGGAAACTGGGAGGAAGAAAAAGATTTCCAAACAAAACTATAAACACAATACAGAAAACTCTTCTTCGGAAGAGGAACCAAGTTAATAATTGAAACCTGTGAATCAAGTCTCATTTATCTTGTAACAAAACTAAACTAAACAACAGCAAAAAAAGAGAGACTTTTATAATGACCATTAAATGATATAGATCGTGAGAAAGTAACATTAAGTTGCTCTTTTATTTTGGGAAAAAGAAAAAGAAAATATCTACATAAAACTATCGAAACTCATTGGATAGTACTGAAACAAAACCAAAAATGTACAAAATACAAAAACTTTTTTTGTATTTAAGTTTGTGGAGGAGGTTCTGAGTTTTTGCTCAGCCTTCCTGAATTGTGTGACTTCAAGCAATTACCAAAAACTCCAGTTTGGATCAGGAACTAAACTCATCATCCAGGACAGTGAGTAAAAAGGTTTAGAAAAACTGTACATACAAACCTGTGAACTAAAACAAAGACTATCTGAGTTGTTAGTCCTGACTCTACTCTTAGATATAAAGTGAGTTGATTTCATCCCTTGGTCTGGATTTCAAGAAAAGATAAAGAGAACGAGCACAGATGCAAAAGTTTATGTCATGTTAAATTGTAATAACACAGTTCAGATTAATGGAAACTAGCACAAAAATATGATATGAAAATAACAGCATTAAATAAAGCTAATGTTAATAATAAATGAATAAATAAACAAACAAATAGTAATATAATAATAAATAAATTATTATTACTTTTTCACACATAGACATAAATTTGTATGTAGATAAAATTACATTGTCAGCATACAGTGTTAACTTTAATGCCAACACTTCCACCCTGCAGTTACTACTGTTGTATTCAGTGAGTTTTTATTTTTGCCATTGACTTCCACTTCAGAAACTGGGTTTTAATACATTAGCACAATAGCAATGAAGCAACTCAATCCTGCTTTTCATCTTATTAGACTTTGAGCAATACATTTATCGTTTATTCCATTCAATCAGTCAGGATTAAAACTTTTTAGTGTAATACTGAGAAAAAGCTTGATTGTGATCTGATAAGTAGTTTTATCCTTAAATTAAGCCCTTATTTCAGAATTTCACCTTGGTGTTGAAATTTTGATGATGGTTTAGGTTTCAAAGTAAGAGATTCTGTTCGCCAGCATATTTGCATTGAAGTGTGACACTGTGTGAATTACGCAACGAACAAACTGATGCTGGGGTCTGGCACCAAGCTGACAGTTCACACCAGTAAGTCTAAAGCTAATTTTAAACTTGTGCGTGGAGGTAATCACTGCAATCACTTTAATCGGGGCTTACAAGGTGCAAAGTTTCTTATGTGAACATTCATTTTTGGTCTTAAGTTTATCAACACAACCTGTTTTAGGTTCAGATTTAAGGTTTCATAACCGTCAAACTTATGAGTCCAGTTTCCATTTATGCAATTTCTTTTCCTGTTTAAATTTTTAGTAAAATCAACACAGAATATTTCTCATAAACGGAAATGTTGTGATTGTATTTGGATGGGCGAGATGTAAGTTTAAGATTGACAACTGCATCATCATTTCACTTATCACACTTTAAAAATAGATGACAAGGAAACAAACAAGCCCTCAGTGGCCAGTGAGATTCTACAGAGTTAAAACATTGAGAGTTTAGAAGCTGAGAAGTTTTTGAGCTGATAACATGAACAGTGTGAATGATGCTGCACGCAAGCTCGGGTTTGGGAAAGGAACTAAACTCTTCGTACAGTCCAGTAAGAATTAAATAGTTGTTTTTAACATAACTTTGTTTCAGTAGCAATTTAAAGTAAAACAAACATTACAAAGTATCAATAGAAGCATCTTTACACTTAAGAAGAGTAGAAGCTGATTGGATTTGATTTATTGAAAGCAGCAGTTTTCTCTAAAGTTTGGGGCCCTCAGAGACAGTTTGAATCATTAAAATTCAGAAATTTCCAGTTTGCCGAAACCAGGATTTTACCATTTTAAATTTTTAACTTTTTAAAATTTTCAAATTTCAAATTAAATTCTTCTTCTAAATTCTAAATGTTATAAGAACAAAATGTTGTGTCCTCACAAAATTAAGATTATGTTATTAAGACCAGATAATATCCAGGGGAAATGTATAAGATAATAATTGCTAATGGTAATATCCAAAGTTCTCATATGTCAACACAAAGTAAATGAGCAGCGAGTTCCACAGGACTGTTAGCCTATAATGTCGAGAACATGTAGCAGGTGTAAATTATTATTAGTCCAGCTGAGTCCTGAGTGTCCTGTTGAGTTCCTGAGTTCATGTTAGGAAGCGTTTCAGTGTGTGAATGACGGGACTTGGAGGCTCATGTTTGGACGAGGAACTGAGCTGAAAATACAAAACCGTAAGATTTTATGTTTATTAATGAAAAAATGACTCAATGACAGCTCACTAATTGACAGTTTAGTCCAAAACATCATTATTACTTTCACTGATGTCTTTATAGGACAGTGGAATTCAACCACAACAGATTCCTACTGAGTTTATTGTAAATAAATCTGAGGTGAATGCTACTGGAAAGGTTAATTATTGAATATTGTTCAGTTATATGACAAAAATCAATAACAGTTTTGAGATTAGTGGTGAGTCACCAATGATCAGTTGTAAATTAAAACTAGTAAAAAAAAAAAAAATTGCTATATGCAAATGCATTAATTATCCCAGAATTACCTTGGTTATTGGTTGGGACGCTATTTAACAAATCTGTGAAAGTCACACAATAGAATAGATGATGTGTCTTTAAGTCAGTTATTTTATTTATAATTAATTAATTATTATAGTCAAGAACAAAATGTTGCAATTTTCAGAAAGAAATTCTGTTGTGTTCCAGCTTGTGACACTTTGGTGAAATTGAACTCTCATAAATTAATAATTAATTATGAGAACTGGCCTGGTCAGACTTTGGCTGTAAACATATGTTTACTGTACATTATCACAGTCATGGCTGCAGTATTAAATAAGTAAGTAATAAGACAATGGTGAGTTTGTCAGTTTGCAGTTGTTGTTTAGACTCTCTTTAATGTGTGACTCAGACTGGAGTCCAAAAGATCTGGTTTGGATCAGGGATTCACGTCTCAGTAGAAACAAGTGAGTCCTGTTTCCATTCATTAAGCAGCCGATTAGTCAGTTTCAGTGGTTTAATGGTTTAATGCTCAGTTTCAATGGAACCAACTGTGTTTTTAAGGTACGTTTGATAAAGCTGCTCTGTGGTCAGTTTAAAATGATTCATGCCCAAAGTTCATTTGACTTAAAAGCTCTCGTTGTCATATTGTTTTATCACACAGTTTGTAATTAACCAAGTCGTCCTGTTGATGTTTGATAAAGATGCAGCTTCATCACTCAAAAATAAACCATACACAAATCTATATGAGTAGAGAAAAGGACCATAAAATAAACTGTAAATAAATTTGTCTTTGCACAGTAGAAGGAAGAAGAAGTTTTCTGAGTCAATTAGTCAGTGCGTGTATATACAAATAAAACATAGCCTAAAAAGCACCAAATGTAAAAATACTGTCATGAATAGTGAACAAATAACAAAATATAAATAATAACATTCATAAGTTTAGTTCATATCATTTCACTATTTAAATTTTCTCATTTCTCCTAAGAGGTTGTTGGTGTTTGTCCTGTCAGCAGGTTATTGTTGAGCTTACATACAGAGTGTGAATAGCAACAACGTGAAAATGATTTTTGGTTCAGGAATTCAACTGAAAATTCAGATACGTGAGTAGAAATGTTTCTAAAAAGCAGTTTAGAACTCAAAGTTCTCTTTTTTTTGTCGTGTCTGTTTAAATAGATTGTGTCGTATGGCCCAGTGTTCATATGCTTCTCTGCATTGCATGATCCGCTTTCAGAAAAACATAACATTTTTTTCTTCAACGCCAAAAGTGATCTCGAATGAAATGTTTCTGTAATATTCACGTCACAACTAAAATCTGGTTCATATTTAAAAGAGTGGTTTCAATCTTTTATTAACCTGTTTAGTCTTCTTTTTAGCTGCAGTTTCTGTCGACACCTCTGACACAACAAAATATATCAAACATTCCAATTAAAATGACTTTAGTATTTTAATCATACCCATGTGGTTCTCACGTGAATCACAGGAAACCAGGATGTGTCTTTAAAACACTTCAGGTTGATGTTTGAAAAGACTGACTCAACTGAAAGGCTCATTTAAAACAAACTGGCTTCAATGTTAAGATGTTAATGGATGAACTGGATACACGAGTAGACCAGTAGATGAATTACAGTTTCTGGAGTCGTCCAATTGTCTTCAGATGGACAGCCTTGTCCTTAACCTTGTTGTCCACCAATACGGCCACAGTTAAGCTCCATAAACGCTCATCTGTCCTTCATCGTGACTAAAAACTGTATTTAAGCTATAAATTAATCATGTTATACTGATGTTATTCTACTGAAGCTGTGAGGTGTAGATCAAAGTGTGTGATGTTTTTGTCTGGGAGTCGATGGATGTGTGAATGTCGGACAAAAAGTAACGTTCGGAAATGGGATCAAACTACAGATCCAGTCTCGTAAGTTCTTAATCGTCTTTAAAGTATAGATTTGACAGCAGCATCATCATCACGTAATGATAAAGTTATTCATCAGGTTGTAAGAATCTTGAAGGTGTACTTAGTGTAATGATTCCATACATGAAGGTCATGATAATGATTCACATCTTCATGTTGTGTGACTGACGGATGGAACAAAATCAATTTTGGAACAGGAACAAAACTTACTGTTTTGTCAGGTAAAGTTATTTACAGTCAACTCTACTGTTGGTAATTATTTAAACGTGATAATCATTCAGTTGTTCTCTCTATAGTACTTTTATATATTGCAAACATATATAACCATGAATTTCTGAAATGTGAAATTAGTTAGTTCACATGTCACACCATATCCATCTATCACATGCTTTCATTATAAGGGCTGCAGGCCTCTGTGGCGAGCTGTGAATAGTTTTCAAAACAATAATTTCACTCACTTCATTTCCATAACAGGAAACTTATTTTACTTTATATTTTACATTTAGATAAACTGAAAATTTCTGATTAATCATTAAAACAATAGTAACAATAATAATAATCAGTAGTAACAATGAAGTCTTTCAAAGCTGATAAAACCAACAACAGTCCAGGTAACATGTTTTTGTTTTTGTGGAGGAGCGAGTGTCTGTGTGACGAGTGGATGGAAAATGACGTTTGGTCGTGGGATCAAATTAACTGTGTGGCTCAGTGAGTCATATTCATTCAATTTATTGTATTATTTTATAAAAACATTTAGCCTCAAGACTGTTGATGTGATAATGGATGAACTGCAAGATAGTGAAGGTGACAGCATGCACTAAATGTAGTTTGTGCTTTACATGGTTCTGATAAATATCATTCTTCATATAGATCAGATTAGAGAAAATATGTAGATTTGTTGGATTTATGAAGAAACAATGTGATAGTATAACAACGGCTCTCAGGTGGTTTTTGAATGCTGCTAGCTTGCTGTGTGAACAGTAACAACTACAAGCTTGTGTTTGGATCCGGAACCAAAGTTACTGTGTCATCACGTAAGACAATTTTCTAACTTTTACGATTGTTAGAAAGTTCAGAATCATCCAGGTTTCGTTGTGTGCTCGTTCTTTTAGGAATTGAACATTTTAAACTTGTACTTTTACTGATGTAAAAAATGTAACAGAAACTGAACACACTTCTTTGAGCAAAAAAACATTTGAGCCTAAACTAGTGACTTTTTAGTGAAAGGAACAAGACAAAGATGTCACTTCCTGCCAGTTTCTTTTATTTTACTTTGAAATGTCTGAATGAGTTTTTAGTGATTTTAAATTAGTTTAACTTCTGGTCAGCCATTTTGATTCAAAAAATGTCTCATATCTCAAAATACCAATGCTAAATAATAAATATTAGTTCTTCCTCTTCATGTAGAAGATTGGATCTACAAACATAATAATAAAAACTTTATTTATATAGCAGCTTTACAAAGTTCTTTACAGTAAAAACTCATAGCAAAAGCAAATAAAATCCAGAGCATAAAGTGTAAAGAGATAAGTAAATAAAATAATTACTATATAAACATCAAGTCTTCCTCAAAGAACCAAAACGAGCAGAAATTGTCCAACAGCACAACAATGTGCGACACAACTCGGAGCCAACAGACTCTTGATTGGTGCTGGAATCAAACTTCAGGTAGAAAAAAGTGAGTTCACAAACATTAAATACAAATTTTAACACACATCTCACAGTGACAGTGATACTAATCGTAGACTCATTCAGTTATGTTGAAAATATTGTTTCAACTCTCCGCTCAGATCTGGATTTAAACTTGTTATTCTGTCAAGTATTTTAGCTAAAACTGAACTTGTAACTGCTACAGTGAAAGATAATAATGATATGATGATGATGTCAATATTCAAAATGCCTTTGAAACATAACAGCACAAAACATACAGTCAGATTTTCAACTCATTACAATCTTAAGGTATCAAGATCAATGAGATGAGGATCTGTTTTATTTTAT
This sequence comes from Holacanthus passer, assembly GCA_025331565.1. Classification (NCBI taxonomy): domain Eukaryota; kingdom Metazoa; phylum Chordata; class Actinopteri; family Pomacanthidae; genus Holacanthus; species Holacanthus passer. The sequence continues at coordinate 19,469 of JAFREQ010000282.1, forward strand.
TTCGTGTTTAAAAAGGTCAAACTGTAACATGAAGCGTAGTCAGTGATTCTTCAACTGTTTGTTTTTTTGGAAATATAGATGATGCAACTTCGCTCAGATAATGCTGAGTCAATTTTCTAATTATCTATTTCCAGATATGCCCTTTACAGGGGAACAGAACTGTTTAAACAGAACAGAACAGAACTTCAGTGCTGCATTGTACGGAAAGATGACAAATACACTTAAGTACAAATAGTATTGAGTAATGAATGAAAAGTGCCATCACAGATTGATAGACTTGATTAGAAACAGTAAAATGTTGTAATGGATAAAGATGTATAGTTCAAGTTGAGCTTCCTAAAGTGCATTTAGGAATAATGAAAGATTGTCTCTGGTTTCACAGCTGATGTTTCAGAGTGTGTTTCAGTCACAGTGTGTCTGTGAGTGACAGTGTCTTCTTTGGATTTTTGTTTGATGAACGTTGGATTGTTGTATTTTCTTCGCATGTTCAGTCATAATGGAACATCTCCAAGTGAACAGAGAACTTCTTCTGACCTGATCTACAGCTACGTTAATGCTGTTTGAATGTTATTGATCATTGTGTGTTTATGAGTTGTCCTTTTGCTTTGCAGGGGAGGAGTACAAGCCGTCCTACTACAAACTGGAAGATGGTGACACCAAGGTGTGCCTGGCCACCGGGTTCAGCAAGTACAACGCAACAGAGGGGCACTCTTTTTTCAATGAGACCGAGGCTGTCCGGATATCAGAAGACTCGCTGTACAACCAGGTGGCTTTGCTGCCAGGCGATGGATATCAATGTGAACAAGGTAAGTGTGAACGATTGAACACACAAACATCTGATTAAATCATTTTTATCATATTTCAGCCAGAAAAGAAAAAAACAGAAAATATGAAATACATTGTGTACAATAATAATTGTGTGTACATTTAATATGAAAAGATGCAAAACCTGAAATGGAAAATTGACAGAGCTTGTGAAATTTTTAAAGTTTAAATGGAGAATGGGATGGAAATGAAACACTATTTTGGTAAATGGGGGTGAAAGTAGTGGAAATGCTTTTGGAGCTCTTTCTGAAACTGCTGAGAGCATTGATGCATTTTAGGAGCAGCTGGATTCATATGGCACTAATATATATGTCAAACTAATAATGCCTTGTGTTTGACATGTTTGAGCAGATGATGTTGAACCTGCCAAGTGTGAAGATACTTTGGAACAAGGTTTGTATTAAATGAGACTGAACAGTTGACTCTGGCTTTTAAAAGCTCTGCTTGTATTTTGGTTTAATCTTTGTGATGTTTGCAGATCCGATGGTGAACCTGGTGTCTCTGACTATCCTGGGTCTCAGACTAATCTTCCTCAAGACCATCGTCTTCAACGTCCTGTTGACTTTTCGACTGTGGATCAGTCAGTGTGAGTTTGTTGTTTTATAAGTATATTTATATTTTGCTCTCTGTTTTCTAATCTGCTCCTGTTTTAATTTACTCTTTGTTCATACAAACTCAATGCTTCCTGTGTTTTCACCTGTTTGTAGTTTTAAGCAATTAATCTTTTCAGTCAGTTTCAAGTAAACATAGCAAACATTTGATGGCTCCACCTTCTTAAATGTGAGAATTACTGTGTGAGAACATTATAGTAAATCTAACATTGTTTAACATTTAAAGACGTCACCATGGACTCTGATTGATCAAGAAAATACTGGGTAGATTAATGAATAGTAAAAATAATCTTTAATTGCAGGACTAATTGGTTTCCACTCGACTTCAAGCACTGATTTTTCTGATTTAAAGCCTTTCAGCAGAAGGTCCAGAAAGTGTTTCACATTGTTAGCTTCATCGACAGCTTAACAGCCAAAAACAGCCAAGCAGGATAAAGCGTGTTTTTTAAAGGTTACATTTTGTTTCTTCGTCCTTCATTTCCACTGTACTGAGTGTTGTTGAAACCTCAGACTGGTTGCGTTCTGACTGTTCTGAGTTCTGCTGAAGTTTAGGGAAAGATGATTGTTTAAAAAATATCGGTGTCAACTAATTAGTATGAGATGGGGCATAAAGTTCGGATTCTGATGTTGAAGACAAACACTTATACCTCCATCCATCACTGACCTCCACACCTCCAGAAAAATACCTTTATATCCAACTTATTTCCTTTGCCAAGTATATTTTGGAAACTTACATCTGCTTGGATTCTGTTCACTTTCTAATTTTTTTTTTCAAATCCAGGAAGTGTGAAATAGAAACATGGTACATTCCAAAGAGTTTATCCTGAGGTTGAGGTAGAACGTTGGATGTACAATGCTCAGGATTTCAGAGACCACTGTTCATGTCCCGTGTCCCAACTGTTGTTCAGGTCAATGTCCACTTTTTCGATATTTAAACAAAACTACCATCCTTCAGAAAAATTAAACAAAGGCTCTGAGTTGCTGAAACAGAGCCATGAAAGCATTCAGTAGGCTTTAGTTACCAGATGTGGAAATTAGGAAAAATATGAACATAGATGCAAATATACAATCTTGAGAGAAACCCATGAGAAAAATTTGTAGGAGCTAGGGTTGGACATGTTTACAGTACAGAGGACGGACACATGAAGACAGACTTTTACCAATATGAGACATAAAACAGGTCCAGTTTATCCTGATCATCTAAACCACTGATGTGGAAACAAAAACCAAGGTGAACATCAGAGTTACTGCCCGAACTTTGTCTTGACCGTTCGATCTTACGGGGTTATGTCTTAGTTCCACTTTGACCTTTTGTCACAGCACACGGTAATGGATGCAACATTAAAAGTACCTTAACCTAAGATCCCAGTCAGTGACTTCGGTGGTCGTACTGGTCGCAGCTCCCTTTGCAACACTGCAAACAGAATTCACATACAAAGTAAAATAGTTTCTGAAATTTCTAAAATAAAAAGTTCACACTTTCACAGAATGAATTCTTTAACTTGAAATGTTCACGTTTTTCATTTACATTTTTTTTTCTTTATGATATATTTTTTTTCTCTGCTTTGACTCCATATGTCTTGAAAAAACCTACAGACACTAGTTCAGGCTCTTTTTTTCAATATTTTCACCACAGAAATGTAAAGAAAACTTTCTTTGTGTTTCTGGATTTATCATGTCTATTAAAGATGCATCAGGTCAGATTCATTAATATCTTTTCATGTTTTATCTTGCAGAAGAAGAAAACTCAAGCTGACGCATTCACAGAACCAACCTCGGATTGACTCCATGAAACAGAGTCATCGCTCAGCTTCATTTCATTTTTCATCTGAGTCACGTACTTCTGTCTCATATATAGGAACGTGTGTAAATATCGTATCGTTAGTTTATCTTTTAATATCATCATACAGACATGAAGGTATCCTGTAATATGTTTAATCTTTATTATGTTGGAGATGTTCAATTTTTTTGTTGCTTTAGACTCTTTCTGTCCTGCTCATGTCAATATCACAGTAACGTTCATGCATTCGGACAGACTGACTTGTTCCACTGTCAGTAAAAAACTCAAAAGAAAACTGCTGCATGTGAGGTTTCCTGTGTGACGTTGTTAGAATAAAGACTGAACAACAGACTGAATGATTCTTGTGCTTTTATTCATAATTCACTGACTTTACTTCCTCATTGTTTGGGCTCATGCAGACATCACTGTTGCATCTGTACAATAATTACTGCAAAGTCACCCAATATTTTTCCCTTTTTCATCATTTCTTCTAACCTTATTGAAATACAACATGTAGAAGTGTTCAAGTGGTGACCCTTCACTTTGACACCAACTGAACTTTTTCTTAGCTCCCACTTTTAGTTAAGGTTTTTGACAAGGTTTAAGCAGAAATTCCAGTTCAGTTTTAGAAAAATCATGGAACTGAAACTGCACTTCTTCAAATCTTAAATGATGTAATGCTGTCCATGAATCCAGTTCTGTTCTCCTTGGTGGCATTGCTCTTTAGATTTCACCTAAAAGACAGACGCCAGGTCAGCTGTAACAGGTGTTTGCTGTGGGATACCCCAAGGCTCAGTGCTGGGTCTAATCCTTTTTTCATAGATATAATATCATTTTCCATTTCTATGCAGATGATTTATCTAACTGTGATCCAAACAATCAGAACAAGGTCAACCTGCTAAACGGCCTTCATGAAATCCACGTGTGGATCTTCCAACATTTCCTGCTGCTAAATGAGGATAAGACAGAGATGATGAGGAGATCAGGGCTGTGAACTCTGTCCCCTCTTTTCAATCAATTAAAAAAAAAAAAACCTTAAAAAAACTTGATGATTTCATTTATTGGCATTTTAGCTTGTTTTACTCACTTTAGTTTTTATTTTAAAACATTTTGTAACTGTATTTTGAAAGGTGCTATATCAATTAAGTTTATTATTATTATATTATTTTACATAATTAATTGTCTTAATTGTAATTTTATATAATTGTATATTATTATACAGAAGTAGACAAAATCCTGTACCTACTTTTGATTTATACTATGGGTGGATTACTGAACAGGCCCCGGGGATCCATGATACAGCTAAGCTTTAAGATAAGACAAACCTTTATTCGTCCCACAGTGGGGAAAATGTACAAAAAAGCATTTAATTTAAAACTGATTCTAAAACTCATCTGCATTAAGATGTAAGGACAAACAAAAGAACAGGAGGCGGCTGTGGATACAACGAGGGGCCACTGAGGCATCTGTACCCAGGGGCCCATAATCTGATAATCTGCTCACGACTCATAACAAAATGTGTCTGATGGGACGAGAAGCAGCGATGGTGGTGGTGTCCTTTTTTAACAATGAAGAATTTGTTTTTGTAATGAGGAAACTTGAAGATGCACTAAAGGGCTAAAATGTGTGAGTTAAAAACATGAACATGCCGTTGGAACTTTGTGCAGCGGTGCAAAACAACAGGAATGAGACAAACACTGCTGGTGCCTAAATTATAACTGTATCCTGTTACATTAGAACATGGCTCAAATGTAAATTATTCCCCAAATGGCATTAAATATAAATGAACTAAATGAGCAAACTCAAAGTCAGCTGATCATATTTTTGGGGTCTTTAAGCAACAAAAGCAGAATATGGCTGAACTGGACTGTTGCTGTGTTGTCAGGATCTGTTGATGTGAGTCAAACTGTCATATCGGTGGAGGTTAACTGGAAACAGAGTCACTGCAGAAACCTTCAATGATTTAAAGGAATATATTTGTAAGTTTGACCTCTTTAATTACAAAGCAGCCGCTGATTTCTGTTCATTCACATTCACTATTAACATTGATTGGCAGAATCGTGAAACTTCATCTGTAACTTTCAGAATATGCCTGTTCTTGACTTCTACGGCCGTTGGTGTGAGACAAACACTGAGGAGGACAAATCGAACTTAGAAAAGCTGAATGACTTAAAGCTTTGACTTGTTAAATGTGCTGAAGATTCTTCTTCTAGTTCTGTTGGTTCTTCAGAACCTTTGATTCCAGTTTGTATGTTTTTACAATTTATCTCATTGTTTTACTGGGTTGACTTTGTTTCTGTTTCATGTCAGTCTGAGAGACTGTAGAGATGTTTTTCACAGCAGATGTTTGACTGTTCATAGCACACAGGTGGGACTAATATCATTACTGATGACTCACTTCTAAAGATAAAAGTGTCTCTGACAGGAAGTATCACACGTAAATGTAGGTTTTATTGCCTGCTGAGGTTCAACATGTGGACCTGATCCTTTACATTTGAAATAAATTATCTTTGTCAAGTAAAGAGCCTGAACACGAAACAATCTGACAGTGAAGGCACAGTTCATACATTTTTCATCATTGATGTTATTGATGGTCACTGTTGTATCCATTAATGCCTTTTTACTATAGATCTGACTGTCAGTGCTGATGAGACTTATTTGACACACAAGTGAACAGTTTCCATATTTAATAATGTCCTTGAACCTGAAGGCAGTTTATCAAACGAGTGACCTGATTTACAGATCTGATCTGTTTGAAATGTCTCTGTTCAGGTCTTTATCAGACTCTTAGTTGCTTCATCTCTGGATTGTTTGCTGTGTTGTTCTGTTGTTCTTGAGTTGTTTGTGCTGAACCCTGAGTGCAGCTGTAACTCTGCCACTCGCTGTATGTGTCAAATGTAAATGACTGATAATCAGTGTTTGTGATCAGCAGAGTTGCTCAATGGATGGAGCTGCGATTCTCTGAGGTTTCCTGTTTGTTCTGCTGCACAAAACTCACCAAGAAAGAGACACTGTGCTCTTACTGTCTCTGTGAGGACCAAAACCGCTGGTTTGTGTTGAAACAGGAAAGAGACAAACACAAACTGGTGACACAAATTTGGAAAATTATTATCAAAATTAAGATTTACCTTAATTTAACACAAACCAGGACAAACAGGCTCAGACTACTGGGGGACTTTGTGGTCAGCCTGGTCTCCCTGGAACTCAGATTTGATGATTTAGACAGACAGAAAAGCTGCAGTTTGTTTCTCAGACCTGCAGTTAATGTTTGATGAACAAAGTCTTTTCCTAATTATACTGTCCACACACGGATATTGTAGAAAGTAGTAAACTATTTTACCACAAACTCTGGGAGTCTCACAGTTTTCCAACATTTGGTGTATTCCAGGAAAAAATGTCATTTTCCTATTTTCTATCTAGCAACCATTTATGAAATTATGGAACTGTTTCATCAACATTCATCAATGAGCACGAAGGTTAAAAAAGTTCAAACTCAGGATGGGAACAATTTATTTAGAAAGAAGTTCAGTTCTAACAGTTAATACATAAACTAGAGGTCTGATGATGGTGGCATGAACACTGTAAACTCCAGCCTACACCTCACACAGGTCACATGGACACATTTTGATTTCACCACTTTGTGGGGTCACATACCGAGTCGATAAGTCTCACAGATGTTTGTGATAAATGATGCAATGATGTGAGAACAGTTTCTGTCCAAACTCAAAGTCCTGTGACTTAAAATGTGCAGCAGTCGAGTTTAAGACTGTAACTAAAGCTTTAATAACAGTTAGACACACGGAAAATGAGACTCTGTAGCATCAAGAAAAACAGGAAATGAAAGAGTTCAATCATCATGTTCCTCATCATTCTGACATTGGTCATAATGAGACATGAAGGTTGGAGTGATGACAAATGTTTTTCTGTGATGAACTTTGAAACAATAATTCAGAATCAGATGTGAGAAAAGGAATCAAACATGTTGATCTGATCACTGAATGTGTGAAACAACCAAACTGAATGGAAACAATGAAAAAACCACAGTGTCTGTGAGTGAGTGTGTGGGGTTTCCACTGCGTGTTAATTGAAGTATTATTAAAATGTTTGATTTGCAATTTTATTTTTCACTCCAAAGCATCCAAAGCAGGATCAGACCGATCAAAAGTGATTCGACCATCACAGATCAACACATCAAGCTGACAGACACAAAATCACCTTGATCACAGATACAGAATCTGACACATAAAGAACACGAGACTCCAACCAGCAAAAGTCCTGTCAAAAGTCAAGGAGCCGTTTCTGAGGAGGGAAACAAGGCCAAACACTATTTTAATATTTGGTCCATCTTGTGATTCCTGCTGTCTTTTTGTTTAGCAGAGAGCCACCCTTGTCTTCAGTTATTGTAGCTTCAGGTCACTCTCAGTGTGGTGAATATTATATCTGATATTTTGTTCAAAGAAATCTGCCTCTGCTGCCTCCGGGTCATCCTTCTTGGTCTGTCGGGTTTCTATGTGTCATTGTGTTCAACCAAAAGAGTCAACCTTTATACTGTAGCTCATAGAGGACGTGGAAGCGTCACCCTTGTTGAAGATAATCAGTCATAAAGGTGATTATTTTAAGAAAGATGAACATTAAAGCAAAATAATAAGATGAATAAATACACACAAGTGAAGGAAAATAAGTAAACGAATGAATATCAACAAAAGCATGACAGGAAGAGAAACTTACACATCAATATTAATTATGCACACATGTAAAAAAAAGATGTATTTTTATGAAAGTGCACATTATTATTTGTCATTCTGTGGAGGTGTTTGTGTCTGCAACGTGATTGGCTGCTGCTGGAAAATCCTGTTTCCACAGGATGTGGTCACCTGATGAAGACGAGCTGCAAAAAGACGCCTGCGTCACAGATGAAGGCGGCTGTGGTTTCTGCCTCAAAGCCTGCTGGGACAGGATGTGTGTGTGTGTGTGGGCGGGGAAATCGAGGTCAGGCGGTGCAGAGGTGAAGATGCATCATCAGGTGTGGCCTCAGAATCAGCATGAGAAAACAGATCAGACGCCTAAATATAAAGCATCAGTGCAGCAGCCGCAGCTTTTACATGATAAATGTGTCACTCAAAATTCATCTTATACATTCAGGTGTAACATTGAACCAGGTGGACGTACAAACAGCTGCTCAGGGGCATGAAGCCACCATGAGGTCACCAAACCTTTGATACAGTTCAGTTTGTTGCAAAAAGATTTTCCACCTCAATGATGTTCAGCTTTGTGTTTTATTCTTGATGTTTTAACGGTCATATTGTTCTAAAGTTGCACTAATTACAATGAGATTCGCTGTTTTTACTTCTGTCAGTGTTCATGTCACAGTGTTACACGTTCTGTGTTCTTCTTACAGTGACTTTACACTTTGTTTAAGAATGAAATAAGATGAAACAAATACAAACAGACCAAAAATAGAAAACTGAAAGATAAGATTTTATTGATTCCCAAAGAGGAAAATAAATTTAAAAAATATTTTTTAGTGTTTCATCTGTTCTCTTGCAACGTTTTTTCCAAACATAGTAAATAGATGTCTGGTCCACTGTGTCTCATATCAGGACACCTTGTCAATCATTCTCACAAATATGTGTTGATTCACTAATGTTTTTCTCTTCATGTGTTGAGTGGTGTTTAAAAAAAAGTTCTCTTCTATTGCTTTAGGTTTGCGACCCGACGGAGCTTCGTTGGTTTGCTCTGTAATACTAATAGTGACACAGGTGAACTAGTTCATCAGGGGCCCTTGAGCTCCTGGGGGCTCAGCATGTACTCAAACAGATAATAATAACAATTAGGAATGAAAAAATCATCACTGATGCAATGTCAACCTTGTGAACTCCAGGTTCACTGTGTGTGAGTTAGCTTTTAATCATTTGATTAAACAGATTTGTTGGAGAATTTGTGTCACGAGTAAAAGTAGGAGCTGGTTTTAACTACTTCCTGTTGAGTAGTTTAATCTTTAATAATATGATCAGATGTTTCGGGTAAAAATATCTGCACAGTAACAAGCATGTGGAGTATAAATGATTAACTTAAAGTATTCAAATAAAGTGCAAATACCTTGAAAATGTACTCGAGTACATTTTGAGAGTCTGTCTGTTATTCAGGTTTAATTTTAGAGCTTCCCTCAGGTTTTTTGTCTTGTCAGTCTTTCTGTGGACAAACTGATGTTTATTGTTTCTGTGTTGAGGACAACTTGACTTCACCTTTTTCTTTGTGCGTTTATTGGAGAGATTCTGCATTATCAACAAACATTTTTCTGTTTTTCATATCTGTTCTTTTTTTTCTTTCATTGATGTGAAGGTCAGATTGATGTGTTTGGGCCATGAATTTTCTGTTGGGCCCTTTTGCCTCCATGTTCCCTTCAAGTCTGATGCATAAAACACAGTAAAGATTTTATGTTTTCATTAAATTCATTATATTTTTCACAGAGATCCAGAAACTAACCAGCGCTCCTCTGCTGGAACATGACCGGCTCGTGACTTTCTCTGTGTCTCATTATATTATTGTGTATTTGTCCAATGTGACTGCAGTCTATTATGTTTATATTTGTCTGTCTGAAGTTGTCCTAGAAACATTTAAAAAATCAGACTCATTATTGTCACCATCTTCATGATGAAGCTAGAACCTGCTGTGACATTTTAACTGTGATGGAAAATCTTTTTTGTTTGTTTGTTGGTTTTGTCTGTTGTTTTCTGCAGCTTCATCGCCGACAGGAAGTCAGCAGCAGAATGTGCATGAGGTTAAAAGCAGAAGAAAGAAACGAGGCTGCAGCAGCGAGAAGCTTTGAGGTCAGAATCTGACAAACATCCGTCAGAAAAACCCGACCTCAGAATATTTCCAACACGTGGTGGAAAAGAACCTGCAGCTGAAAAGAACTCTGTATCTTCAAATAATAAAAAAAACATATAGAATAATAAAAACATATACATCTATAACATGTATGTATAACATTTATACATATGCATAAACAAATCGATGCTGTCCTTTGTTTTAGAAGCCTCCACTTCTACAGTCTGTTTCTATACACTGAATATACATGATAAATAAAGGGACCTGAAGTAAAACGATGTTAAATGTATAGACATGAAAGTTTACAACAATATAAGGAATAAAAATAAACACAGGAACAAATAAGAACAATAAACAAAACTGTTTCTGTCTGTCAGAATGGAGAGGTTTTTTTTATATTGTTACTTGATATATGATATTTTAGATTTTCATTGTCATGTAATATTCATATTTGTAATATTCATATATATGTATTAAGTATTAAATTGTTAATCATCACATACTGTTTTTATAATGATCATGTTTTACAACATGTGGTGTTTTGATTTGCCAATAAATTTGCCAAACCTCATGATACATTAATACAGCACATTTTGTTTCATGTTTTGTTCGTTATGTGAAGATTTTGGAGAGAAATTTGATTCTTAAGCATTTAATCACCTGATGAGTTTCATGGAGGAAAAAGATGCTGTTTTATCAAACTGCCAGTCTGAAGCTCCTGTAACTGTTCACTGATGTGTTCGAGGGTCCCAAATGAATTTACATCAGGTTCAAAATGATTAAATAATTCTTCTACATACACGTTTGCCTTTACTGTTAACTAGAAGAACTCATGATTGTCTTTCCCAGAGCTCAGTCCTCAGAGGTCAGAGGTCAGAGCAGGGTGGGATTCCTGGTCGCTCATGAACTCTCATGAGCTCTTTCAGGTTAAGGACAGTCTTTCTGTATAAAATGACGAACAGACACTGAGACGTCTGTTTTTTGAACAAAGTGAGTTTGGAGCTCTGTCATATTCAGATGTTGGAGGCAGAGAGAAGGAGAACTGGTTTTCAGTCTGACCATGAATAAAACAAATGAAATGAAATCTGAAATTAAATGAAATCAAGTCCAGGATGTTAAAATACATTGAAAGTGTCTGTGTGCAATAAAAGCTTTGATTCTAAATTATGTCAAATTAAAACCCTTTTTGTCTCTAGATGACAATAGTGAGTTGGCTTTTTTGTCTTTATTCATATTTCTATTCATTTTTGTACTTTTCTTTGTCATTATTCTTATTGCCTGTTGCCTGTGAACCAAATTGTCCCATGGGGACATTAGAGTTTTTAATCTTGCACTGTTGCATCACTTCACAGGTTAACAGGTCCTGCGTCCTCCAGGTGGCGTACTGAACACGTTCCTGTTGTTTTCTGATGTGACACCTCCGCCACCCTGTGGCCTTTTCATCAACACACACCTCAGTACATCCTGAACAGAGAAGATAGTTTCTATCATCTGATGGTTCTTTGTTTTTTCTACTTGAAACTCAAAATCACAATTTCATCAGCAGCAACTAGATGATGATTATGTTACATGAAAGACAATCAAGTGAATGTTTGACTTTATAATGACATAAAAGATGTGGAAGACGAGGCCTGTTGCCACCATCACAAACAGCCTGAGCACCAAGGTCAGTTTCTTAATGATGTTCCCAGATTTACTCTCATGTGATGTCTTGTGTTGTAAAATTAGATTAAAATACGAACAAAGAAACAACCTGTTACTGCAAATAACACGATTGTTTGTCCAACAAATGTTTCACAGCACAACACCTGGTCAAGAAAGGTCCTAGAATATCAGATGACCTGTTCATGAGATCCTGACTGAGTGTGTTTGGAAACATGACTCAACAGATGAGGAACATGACGGCCTGAAAATGAACACATTCGAGTTCAGACGTGTGTTTATATTTAATATTTAGACCTAAATCTGACTCATTTCTCAGCACTCTTCTTCATTCACTGCTGAAGATACTGACACCAAGTGGCTGCCATTCTGGGCCATTGTGTGTTTTTCACTAATAGAACGACTGAACTGAAAATCCACCTGATTAACATCCCACCGGGTAAAACTGGCTGTGAGGACCCGTGTTTCCCTCTTTCTCTGATGTGAACAGTTTTTTCTATGTGAACACACGGCCTCAGATTTGCTGTGTGTTTGATTTGACACACGCAGCCTCATGATCAGGTAATAAAGCAGGTCAGCTGATTTTGTCCGTTGATTTTCTGAAACACATTTTCAATGACATTACTGCAGACATGGTTTGGCCCCAGTGTGTCGGGGGCCGCCGCTGTCACCTCTGTTCAGTTTGACCTCAGATCTGGTCTGTGATCACAGATGTAAAACAGCGAGTCGGTTGAGTCCAGCTGCAACAGGCTGCTGATGCTGTCAGATCACATTTTTCCCTGCTGTGGGACCAATAAAGGAATCTCTTACCTTTTCATTTTCACATGTGCTGAAGCAGCTGTTTGATTTTTCATGTGACACCAGCACCACCTTGTGACTTTTCTCTGGAACTGTTACACACAAATAAAGTCCTGAATGAAGTTGATCATTTCTCTCATGTGATGTGGGAAGTTCTGTTTTGTTTATCCATTTTGGATGCAAATGCATGTTGCTGCTTGGATCCTGTTCAGCTTGTAGTAAAGACAAATTTTGTATTTTAGTGTGGCTGTAAACTTTATGAATTTATAAATATGCTGCATATGAATTTACTATGTATTGTAATATGTATCCCAGGAAAAGACATCTGATGTGGACGTGGAAAAATAAATAATAAACAATTACTGTCAAATATTTTATTTCTAGTAGTATTCTTATTCTTATTTGGTCCTTGGTAAATGGTGAATGGTCACAACAGTATGAAATATTATCTGCTGTTTTGTCTGTAAAGAATTTTGTTACCTTGTTAAGAAAAGTGCAATAAAATAAATAAAGTTAGATATTATTCTTTTACAACAAGATTCATGAAGAAGTTCAAAAGAAGACTGATAAATCGTCTCTGAAGGTTCTCAGTCATCCAGGTCGTAGTATTCAAATAAGAGTTTAGTCAGAACTGAAGATGAGAAGTGAAATGTCTTCAAGCATCTTCAACCAAAACCAGTCGATTCAACTCTGAGTAGAATCGATAACAAACTGCTTCTCTTGAAAAAAAGTAACAATAATTATAATATTATTAACATTATCAATACTACTAATAACATTAACAGTAACAGGAACAGGACTGTCAGAAATGGAGTCCTGAGCTGGACTGAGGACAAACTGATGTTAAAAGACGTGGATGAAGGAAGACTGAAGTGGAGATGAAGCTGAAACTTTCATCTCTGAATATGAGTTCACATGTTAAGGACGAGGAGACGTTTCCTGTGTTTCCTGTTTATTTGAGCTTGATTGAGTTTATTATGACTGAAGAACAACAGGAGGAGAAAACATTCCAGTCTTCATCTTCTTCTTCAACATCTGAGGACGAGAATAGATAACAGGGACAGAAGAACCATGTAACTCGACAGCTGGTGGCGATGGTGAGGCTTCTGATGAGGAGGAGAAGAAGAAGCAGCCTGTCATCATGATGTCACTCAGGTAAACACACCTGCACACAGTTTGAACCTATGGAGCCGCAGAGAAGAAGAAGAATCAATAGTAAAGAAATATGTTTTTAGAGATTTGCCAGAAGTTAGAAAATTGTCTGAAAAGGAGGAACTTTATTTGAGAAGGTGGATGATTTCAGATTGTATTTCACAGTTGTCATTTTTCAGGTGAAACTCAACAAGAGGAGACTCTGACCTTGTTCTGCCAAACAGAAACAAACAGATTTTAGCGTTTACATTTTGACACTTCAGAACAATTTCATCTGGACAGAGTTCAAGCTTTTGCTGCCAAATTAATTGATAATTGATAATGAAACACTGGCTGAGAAACATCCTGATTCTGACTCTCTTTTAATTGATAAAATTGATTACCAGGTGCTAACCAGGTGATTACCAGGTGCTAACCAGTGCTGACCAGGTGATTACCAGGTGCTGACCAGGTGATTACCAGGTGCTAACTAGCTGGGACTGTTTCATCACTGACGGCAGCTGGAAGGTAAGAAAATGAAACTCTGACTGTTGAATTTGTGATGCTTGTTGGACAACCTAAAGGACACATTTGGACATTTTGAGTTTCAGCTCACAAACATTAAAGTGACAGATGAGACTCATGTAGCTTCTGTTCTTGTCAGTTCAGACTGATGTAAAAAACTTCCTGTTGTGTTCAGATATCGGCGTTACTGCGTTGCTTCTGTAACTTCTCACCACTTAGAATCATTTTTAATTAATTATCAATGACTTAATTCATGAACATGTTAGTTAATGAACAACAATGTTTATCATTAGCTGCCACAGAAGCTGTTTTTGTAACGCAGCTGTTATGATGATGAAGATGATGATGAAGGCATTATAGAGATGAGCTGAAGCCATCTAAGATCTGGACAGGAGGCCGTGAATAAGGACGTAAAAGTCATGAGAAGATGAGGACTTTTTGGAGAGTTGATCATTTTACAGCTGTTTGGTGTTTGTCTGATCAGATTTGATGAAGGAAACTTGACCAGAAAACGCACAGAATTTTAATGTTCCAGGTCATTTTCCCCTTGAAGAAGTCAAGTTTGAATTTTGAAGGTTCTTTCACCTGCAGAGGTGTAAATATCTCAGAGACACATTAAGAGACAGACTGCGGTGACACCAGGTCGACTGATGTTGGACGGCTTCTCACTGAAGTATGAACTCAAGCAAGAGGCAACTGAATCTGTGAGGGAAGAACAATTTCTTCTCTTCTTCAAGCTTCTCTTCATGGCTTCTGTTGTTGGTCTTTATGCACTTTGCTTCATCTTCTGCTTCAAGTCAAACTGAAATGAAATGAATTGTTGATAAGAAATCAGTCAAAGGTCCTTGATTGGTTTTTCTGCGGTGACAGTAACAGATATGTTGTTTCCAGGTGGCATGAACTTTTGGTACTAACTGACAACATCACTTTAATTTGGTGAAATATTTGTGTGGTTGGGCACAACATTTTTTGTAATGTTACTTCAATTACAGACGGCAGTTAACCAGGAGGAAAACCAACAAATTAAGGCCAAAAAGTGAGAAAGTTTGAGGGAACTTGTGGTCGTCATCATATTTGTTGCTTCTATATTTATTGTTCGATCAGCCGGTTCCTCGGTTTTGCCTGAAATATAAGTATTCTAGATGTTTTGTTCCTCATTTTATTCACATTAAGCTCATGTTCAGCCTGATCCAGTATCTTTGTGATCTCTCCGAACTGTTTAGGTTCATGTGTCTCTGCACAAATGTTTGTGAAAATGTTTTCATGCTGTTAAAGCTGACCAAATGACCGATGACCAAATCCACTAGATGGCGCTGTTTAATAAAGAGAGGAGTTGAAGTGCGTCACTCTTCAGTGAGGAGCTGGTTTTTGTACAGAGACTGTGGGTTTGCTGTCACTGTGGGCCTCAAAGCACAGGAGTATGAAATGTGCTTTTCCATGTAGAATCTAACAAACAAAGAAACAGAGAAAACACACAATGATTCAGTGACTGCACGTTGAATAAGGATTGTTCTGTGTCTTGAACCTGAATATGGAGGTTGGTCTCTCTTCTATAGTTCAGTAACAGTTGAGCTCCTCCCTGAATCTGTCCGTCTCCTCGTCTGTCAGTCATCCTTCATCCACCTTCAACTCTGGAAATGATGCACCATTATGAAAATCCACGTTTCACTCAGGTTGGACATAGAAACTGTTTTATGTGGTTGCCTCAAACAAAAGAACATGTTTACGTTCAGTTTCTTTCAAAGCACCAAAGAAAAATAATTTGATCTACATCATCCACATTTAAAGTTCTGTCAGCAAATTTGAGCGATTATTAAATTCATTTTTATTTTAAATGAGAAATCATTTAAAATGATGATCATTTGTACAAATCATAAGTCAAGTGAGAGGAGGGAGAGATGAACACCGAGTGGCTCGGCAGCAATGAAAAGAAATAGAGCTCAATGCCTCGTCACTCCCCACAGATCTGTTCACATTAAGATACTGAGGAGTGACTGACTCCCTGAAATGACTTGCAGGTGTTCGTCCATTTGTTAGAAACATAAGTCCGATACACAAGATAAGATATAAAATATTCCTTTAATCGTTCCTCAGTGGGGAAATTCACAACATACATATGGAAAGATTGATATGATGATAATTTACAACGATCATAAATTTTGTTCAGACCATTCAGAGACCCAGCTGGATGATGTTTGTGGGACACATTGGTGAACTAATTAGATATCAGATTAACAATCCTGTGTCATATCCACACAATCGCTGAGCAACATAGTGAACATGCACAGCAACATGTGTGTTCATTCAAGTGACTGGTGATCATTTATTGTCTGGTCATGTGATCTCTGGGCCAAACTATCAAGCTGAATAATCCAGTTTAAACTTCAATGATGAAACCAGGATGTTGTTGGTGTCTTGTTGTCTTGTCCTCAGCTGTTAGCGAAGCATTCAAGGGTTGTTTGAAGCACGAAGACTGCAGACTTCATCACAACATCATATTGTTTTGATTTGGTCAAATGCCCTCTAGTGGATGTAGTGGAGTATTGTGTTGTCTTTGCTCCAAAGGTTTTTGTACAGAGTTTTGCTGTTTCCTGTCACTGTGGGCCTCAGAGCACAGTAGTACACAGCAGAGTCAGACAGCTGAAGCTTCTGGATCTTCAGAGGAACTGACTTATCCTCCACTGTAGCATCAAATCTGTCCTTCTGGATCTCTGGAGCATGATCTACTTGTCCTGAGAAACACTTTAGCAAAAACTTGGGAGCTTCATTTACTTCTTGTTTGTACCAGAACAAATATGAACTTGTGTCTGTTGTCTGAAAAGTGCATCCAAGTGTAGCTGTGTCTCCTTCAGCAGCAGTGACATCTCCTGTTGGCTGCATCACTGTGTCTTGTCCTTCACACTCTGAGGAAGAAGAGAACACACAGAGGAGGAGACGGATCAATAAAGATGATTGATTGAAGGACAACAATCAGGAGGTTGAAAGACAGTCAGACACACAGACATGTGAAATAGTTTTTACTGACTGCTGCCTGATGTCAGATTAAACCATATAACCAGTTGTTCAGAAGATACTCGATGACAAGAGAAATGAACCGTTTCGCTTTTATTCATAACGAACATTAAAAGCTCTTGCAGCTCAGTTTCCTGTTGAAAATGTGGAGAGAGGAAACATGTTGTTGTTTGTGTCTCACCAGAGAAAAGAGCAGCAAGAATAATCCACAGCCAATGTTGCATCTCTCCAACAAGGTTTCAATCAACAGGAGAAAGTAGCTGATGTTCAACATTCAGGGTGAGAATTGTTCTCTTCACAGCAGCAGTTATTATTGACAGAAGGCTTGAACACAGTGCACAAGTGGAGCACCGCCTACTTGATGACGTCGCCCTCTAGTGGAGGTGAAAAGCTGAGTCCGACAGTGTGGAGAAAAGGCTTCCAGCAGCTCGTCAGTGTGTCAGCTTGTGTTTCAGAGACTGTGGGTTTGCTGTCACTGTGGGCCTCACAGCACAGTAGTACAGAGCAGAGTCTGTCACTGCAGCACAGGAGATCTGCACATCCATTTGGGTTTGATCCAAACTCACTTGAACAGACAGTCTGGACTTTGTTGCATTTTGTGTTCCCAAGTGGGAGATGAGGAACTCTGGTGGTTTTCCTGGATATTGTCGATACCAGTAGAAATAATCAGCTGCACCTTTGGAGTATTTGCAGGACAGAGTAACAGCTGTGTCTTCTAAACTGGACTCTTCTTTCTTGACTGGAGTGAGTTCTTCACAGCCGACACCTACAGGACACAATAACTCTGCTCTCACATGTTGTAAAAGACTGAACAAATGCATCACATCCAGAAAACTTCATAATGCATAAAGTTTCCTTGGAATCAAAGTTACCTGTTAGTGTGACTAGAAAGAGGAGAGAAAACACAGAGCGTTGCATGGACAGCATTGTAAACAGAGGGAATGTTTCTGGTCTTGAACTCTGCTGAAGATGGAAGTTGGTCTCTCTCCTGTGGTTCAGTAACAGTTGAGCTCCTCCCTGAATCTCTCCGTCTCCTCTTCCATCTGTATTTCAACTTCTCTCACTTTATCTCTTTATCACTTTATCACTTTTTCTCTCAACTCCACCTCCAACTCTGGAAATGACACTGATGCTTTCATGTTTCATTGTCATTGGATTGACATGAGCAGTGATGAAGTGCTTTCTGTTTCGAAGAGCAGCTTTGATGGATGCACATTCCTGCACAAGCACCGCTCAGTTCAGACTTGTTTCCAAGATTACGTCAGTTTTTCTGAACTTTTTTTCAGTTGATGCAGATTTTAAAAATATGCAAAATCTCACACCACTCCAGTATAAGATTTATTCAAAACAAAGAAAAAGAAACTTCTTTTTTGAGGAACAGAAGCAATGAGAACCTGAATCTGTGATGTCAAACAGTTTGTGGAGTTATTGGTTGACTGTTTGTAATTTAGAGAGAATGAGTTGTGAGTGGTTTCATTTCTACAACTTTTCATCTCAATCCTGTCAGACAGTAAAGTGATTGTAGCCTGTATCATCACATCCTGCTGAAGTTCATCAGTGTGTGACGCCCTCTAGTGGATGTAGTGGAGTATTGTGTTGTCTTTGCTCCAAAGGTTTTTGTACAGAGTTTTGCTGTTTCCTGTCACTGTGGGCTCAGAGCACAGTAGTACACAGCAGAGTCAGACAGCTGAAGCTTCTGGATCTTCAGAGGAACTGATCTTAAGGTGGAATTCAGTGTGGATGAAAATCTCTCCCTGAACTCGGCAGCTGTGTTCCCTTCATCCTTTTGAACGCGACTCAGGATGAATTTGGGGCTGTTGTTTCCTTCCTGTTTGTACCAGTAGAGATATGGACCTGTCGAACTGCTGGTATATTGACAGCCGAGTGTTACTGCCTGTCCTTCAGCAGCAGTCACGTCTCCTTCTGGTTGCAGCACGTTGTCTTTTTGTGCTCTGCATTCTGTAAAACAGCAACAAACAGTATCAGTGTGCTGTTAAAGAATCAAGTCAATGTTGGCCTGATGTCACCGAAACACAGTTGCGTTCATACCAAGGCACATAG
>JAFREQ010000283.1:0-85429 GCA_025331565.1 Holacanthus passer
GTGTATATGTATGTATGTATCTCCTCTTAGGTCCATCTCCGTCCTCTCCAGAAGCCTGTCTTGAACCCCCATCCTCTGTGCCCCCTGTCCCCTCTGTGTCGGCTACCACAGCTGATTTACCTGGTAAATTAATAGCAATACACATTTTATATAACTGTTAAATTATTTCATTAAGATTTAATCTAAGATATAATCATATTATGAGGGACTTCTTAGACAATGCACATTATCTTAAAATTTCTGAAGCAAATTTCAGTTGTTCAACTGGCAGAGTTTATCTTATTACAAGCAAAAATAAACTGATATAATGAAATTTTAATCATTTTTGTTATTTAAAAAAAAGTAAGCAGCATCATTTTTCTAGTGTAATATTTCATCTAACATGGCTCGCTTTTGTTGCTGTTTTTTTCATCCTAGGTCCATCCACTCCAGAGCACTTTCTTGCACCGCCATCCTCTGTGCCCACTGCCCCCTCTGTGTCTGCTACCCCTGCTGATCTACCCGGTAAGTTAACAGCAAAACATCCTTTGTAATTGCTCATTGTAATGTAGAACATTCAGAGATGAATAGTTCAGTCCAGGACTGTAATTTAATGGCTTTAATGGTCCTTCTTTTTAAAGTCATCGTCTTTCTTTTGTCACTTCCTCAGCAACTTCCATCACAACATCGTCTACACAGTATGGATCATCACCAGCTCTGCCAGTGGACCCAGCTGAGTGGCCCTCTGTACTGTACTCAATTCTGTCTGTTGTCTGTGTTGTTTTTTTTTACATTTATCGAAGTGATTTTATTTGTTGTTGCACTTTATTGTTGTTCAACTAAAAATTATTCTTGCACATTGCAAGAATAATTTTAAAAATAGATTAAAAATAGATTTAACATTTAGATTTAGATTTAATATTTAGATTTAACATTTAACATTTAGATTTAGATTTAACATTTAGATTTAGATTTAACATTTAGATTTAACATTTAACATTTAGATTTAGATTTAACATTTAGATTTAGATTTAATATTTAGATTTAACATTTAACATTTAGATTTAACATTTAACATTTACATTTAGATTTAGCATTTAGATTTAGATTTAATATTTAGATTTAACATTTGATTTTTGTTCACATATAACCAAATTTTAAAATAATTTATGTCTCAAATATGTCTAAAATGAACTAAATGTGAAGAAAATGAACTAAATATTGAAAATATATCAGTTTGAAAACTGTAATCAAGTTTTTACATTTGGCACCCCATACACTAGGCCTACAATCAACAGCACCACATAAAATTGTGTTTTGTACAATAGTATAATTTTGATCGTATATAAATCGTCACTCATGCATGCAAAAAAAAAAAATAATAATTTTTTTTTCGTAATTGCTCTTGCCCCCCCCAGTGGCCGCGGGGCCCTAAGCAGGCGCTTAGTTCGCTTATGCCTTGGGCCGGCTCTGGGTGGAAGTCAGGCCCCAGCTTGTAACCGTGCAGCTGCTGGATGGCGCTGGTAGCTACACCAGGTGAGCCGTATTTGGCGTAGGCGAAGCCGCGGTTCTGGCCGCTGAAGTTCATCATGAGCCCGAACTCCCAAAGGGGCCCCACAGAGCTGAACAGGGGTATCAACAGATCTTCATAGGCATCCCATGGAATGTGGTTGATGAAAACCTCACAGCGGGCTCCTGGAGTGGGCCCGTCCCACACTGACAACACAACGGAGAGGAGATGAGGGTGGGTGATGTTGACTGAGTATTTGCTGATTATTAAATTATTAATTACAAATCACTAATTCAAGATAATGTTTTACCCTTTACAAAATTCTGAACAGAACATGCTCTCCTCAAAATCTGACAGAACACATAATGAAAACAGAATCAGAAAGTAAATTTGTTATTACGTCACGCAGTTAGTTTGCCAGCGCATCGTAACACTGTATATGTTAGTCACTGAACTGAAATCATTGCTGCATTTTAAAATGAAATGGTCATCATGAAATAATTCTGTCAGTTACTAATTCTCTTCACAAGACTTTGCAAAGTCATTCCCACAAGATCATTCGAATATTATTGAGAAAGAAATGTGCAAAGTTTGGATTTGAAATGATGTAGAGTCAAAAAGAGTTATGAAAACTTTCATTGTAACACACTGAATATTCTTTATGACAATAAATAAAGCTAGAGACTGACATTACAGTATTCATACAAGACAGAATGATGATCATGACTCACTTCATTCCATTACTTTACATTTTCTGTTCTATATCAATCACAAACTTTCATTTTCTCTTATATATTTCAAATTGTGTATAATCCATCCAGAGCCGGCCCAAGGCATAAGCGAACTAAGCGCCTGCTTAGGGCCCCGCGGCCACTACGAGGGGGGCCCAAGAGCAATTACGAAAAAAAATATTTTTTTTATTTTTTGCATGCATGAGTGACGATTTATATACGATCAAAATTATACTATTGTACAAAACACAATTTTATGTGGTGCTGTTGATTGTAGGCCCAGTGATTCTTACTGCCTCTCTTTAAATGTGAAAACTCCGCAGCACCGCAATGTGCAGGCCTCCTGCCGCGCAGCGCGCACTACGCATCCAACTCGCGAGCACTTCCAATCAAAACAGTGTCACAAAGAAGGACGTACCCTTCTGGGGCTGAAAAAAGAAAGAGGAGCAAAGAGGAGGAGGAGAAAAAACGCCAAGACAAAGGTATGTTTGCAAGTCTTGGTAATTGAATGTTTATCAAAGAGATCTGTGTAGCAGTTAATAGCAAATTAGCTGGCTAGTTAGCTAGAAATGTATCTTTTAACTGGCCAGTTAAATAGCTTAATATTCTTGCCAACATGTTTGTATTTGTGTAATACAGAGCTTAAGATTGGGTTGATTCTCGGGGTTGGCCCTATATATTTTGGGGTTGTTGTTGTTTTTGTTTGTTTGCTTGAAAACAACGTTTTTGCTAACGTTTAATAGCAAACACTAATTACAACGTCACCTTGTTTGCTAGCAAGTGCGGTGCTAGCAAGATGTTTTTGCATCAGGCTACTAGTTATAGTTTGAGATATGTTGTTTGCACAAATTGCCGGGTACAAAGAGCCTGGGAATTCATGTGAGTAAAATAAACAGTCCTTATTACATCAACTCATAAGTTATGTGAAACTTCCCCAGGAGCACTGTTAAAGTACTTTGGCACAGAAGCCCAGTCCACATCCTCAGGCTCAGCCGTGGGTAATACGTCAGGTGAGGAAGACTGTCACCATACCATATACGTTCAATGTCTAAGTATAAGGATTACACCTGAAGGGAAATAAATTAAGTCAAAGTATCGAATTAATATGTGTGTATATGTATGTATGTATCCCCTCTTAGGTCCATCTCCGTCCTCTCCAGAAGCCTGTCTTGAACCCCCATCCTCTGTGCCCCCTGTCCCCTCTGTGTCGGCTACCACAGCTGATTTACCTGGTAAATTAATAGCAATACACATTTTATATAACTGTTAAATTATTTCATTAAGATTTAATCTAAGATATAATCATATTATGAGGGACTTCTTAGACAATGCACATTATCTTAAAATTTCTGAAGCAAATTTCAGTTGTTCAACTGGCAGAGTTTATCTTATTACAAGCAAAAATAAACTGATATAATGAAATTTTAATCATTTTTGTTATTAAAAAAAAAGTAAGCAGCATCATTTTTCTAGTGTAATATTTCATCTAACATGGCTCGCTTTTGTTGCTGTTTTTTTCATCCTAGGTCCATCCACTCCAGAGCACTTTCTTGCACCGCCATCCTCTGTGCCCACTGCCCCCTCTGTGTCTGCTACCCCTGCTGATCTACCCGGTAAGTTAACAGCAAAACATCCTTTGTAATTGCTCATTGTAATGTAGAACATTCAGAGATGAATAATTCAGTCCAGGACTGTAATTTAATGGCTTTATAGGTCCTTCTTTTTTAAGTCATTGTCTTTCTTTTGTCACTTCCTCAGCAACTTCCATCACAACATCGTCTACACAGTATGGATCATCACCAGCTCTGCCAGTGGACCCAGCTGAGTGGCCCTCTGTACTGTACTCAATTCTGTCTGTTGTCTGTGTTGCTGTTTTTTACATTTATCGAAGTGATTTTATTTGTTGTTGCACTTTATTGTTGTTCAACTAAAAATTATTCTTGCACATTGCTGTTGCAGTTTTTCTTTTATGAAACAAAAAATCATAAACCAGATGACACTTCTACAGTAAATATATTGCTTTATGACTTGGAATGTTGTGTAAATAAACCCCAGGCTGCTCTTGCAGCTGAATGTGCTACATTTTGAAATTAACAATCATATGTGGCACCCTTGGCATCATTCATCATTCATTCATTGGTATTATTTGTATTATTATTGCATTGGTATTTATGTAATTAAACTAAATTTAAAGATGTTAGGCTGACAAAAGGATAATGTAAACAAACTGCCAGTTTACAATGGGTTTATAGTAGGTGTTGAATGATCAACAACTGATATTTTTAGAGGGCCCAAAAAATGAAATTTTGTTAGGGCCCAGTGGAGCTCTGAACTGTGTGTATATCGCCAGAGGTACGGTAAAAATTGTGTAAACACTGTAGCTACGAAGAAAGAGTTTACATTGTGATTTACCTCATTATTTTTGTATTGTTCGTAGCTCTGAACTGTGAGGTGTGTGTATATCGAGCTAGAGAGCATGCTAGCCGTCAGCTGAAACTTTAACTAGCGCCCTTGGAGAGCGGAATGAGGTATGGAAATGTAAAGTGTATTGTTATCAGATGAGTGACATATTTGTTTGACAAGAAAGAAAATGTCATTGTTTGGTTGGGGTTGTTTGTGTTGGGTGTGAACATCATTGGTGTGTGGACATGGTTTGTGTGTGAATTGTTTGTGAAACTACAGTGAAGCAATTTGTATTTCTTCTGTTTTATTCTGTAGTTTTCACGGTGTTCAAGGTGCTTATGGTGCACGATGCTCGTTGAGATTAAAGAAGTAGATCAACACCCGTTTGAAACTCTCTGCATCTTCATTCAAGAGGCCGCTACACTGGCTGGTCTTATTGTAGGACATGATGCACTGATAATTCACTAGCTTGCTGTCCCTGCAGACATGTAAATGTCTTTTACCCTGTGCTGTTCAGAACTGAACCATCTACCCATTTCCATGTTCCATCTTCTTCTGCGTCAGTCAGACCAATCCAGAATAGATGCTTTAAGGAATTGCTGAATACCTACAATAGTAAGCAAAGTCAACAAAACAGTGAAAATGTTCTTGAGACAGTATTAACCCAACTAAACCCCCTGTGCTGAATGCAATGTTACTGAATCTTGAACTTGTTTGATTTGACCTGCTCTTCTTTGCTGTTTACAATGACCAGGTCACCCCCCTCTGTCTTTGCAGTCCCGTCTGCTGTCATCCCAGCTCTTTGGGTCAGAAGAAATGTAGTAAAAAGTGTTGATGAATGATTTGCATCCATCTTTACAGAAATGATCTGCAAGTGTAGAGAGAAGAGGAATTACAAGTGTGAAATGTCCATTGCAAACACACAGGGAAACAGTCAGATGCTCACAAACCACTGCTTTACACTCACTGAGTTCAACCAAAGTCTGGTCTTGAGTCCAGTGTATATCCCCAATTTGGACATAAGCGAACCCACACACAGCTGTCTGTCGCACTCAGGAATCTCCTCTCTCTCCCTCTAATAATGATGTTGGTTTCCCTCTTTATGCAGCGCTATTCTCCATACTGCACTATTTACAATAACAACTGCTGCTGTATTGAAATGTCACTTTGTCGCATCACTAAGTCACTTTAGATTTGTCACTTGAACTTGTAGTTGAACATACTTTATATATACACTTTTATAGCATTATCTATTTGTATTCTTTTGTGTGCCACTGTTTTGTCCTGCTGCAACACCTGAATTTCCCCTCTGGGGGATGAATAAAGAATCATCTTAATTAACTTAACTATGCAGAAAATTATTTATGCAATTAAAGCTGCTTTTAGAGAGATTTTAGTTTCATATTCACAGCAGGCTCGTGATTATGACTGAAAAATCTGCATGTCCTTTGGGTTGAACCTCACTAATTGTACACCTACATCACTCATAGTCTGTCCACATCCACTGATATTATCTAATGTTAATGGCAATATCAATTAGTGATCAAAAAGTGGAAACTGTGGAAACATGACAGAGCACACTGCAGAACAAAATAACAGAATGACATCTATAACAATGCCAGAAACACACAGAAAACGAGACTTTTGTCGATGAATCTATTGCCCCTTTGCATGCTGGGAGGGTTCAAAACACTACTACCTCATGTCACCGCAATCACATAATGAGCACTCAGCTAATCATATGAATGATCATTACAAGTTTAAAATTTATGCCTTTTTTGCTGCCTTGCTCATTTTTGTCTGTTAGCTTAATATGCTATTGTTAAGAGTGTCTTTGGAAGAGATACTGTATCTGTGTTCTGAAGTCTTGTGAGAGTGTTGCTGAGACAGGGGCAGGTCTTGAACAAAGTTAATTTTCTCCTGAATTGTCTGTCTAAAAAGTGCAATTTCAGTGTCTAAAAGTTTGAAAGGTTGCTCCAGTGACTACGGGGTGAAAGAATTGGTCATAGTCGGTGCTCGCTTACACTTCTCCCATTGAAGTGAATGGACTCAGGACCTGCCACTGGTCTCCTGAAGGGGAGCAGCAGTGGCAAAAACTACATGACATGGATACAAGAAACGACTCAGTGTGCTGTCTCCCTCCTGAACCGTCTCCAGTTTCAACCAAAGATGCTCCACTCTATACTCATTTTGCCTTTACTTCAAAATAACATTTTATTTAAAAAAAAAAAAAACATTGTTATTAAAGAAAACAAATGGTAAATCCATATAAACAGCATTTATATACCACTCAAATTACTTTACAACAGGCCACATTCACACATTCATACATACACGAATTGGCAGATATCATACACTGAAGGCAGAGGCTTTCATACAAGGTGCCAACCTGCTCATCAGCACTTTCTGTACAAAGTGCCACACTCACACACCCGTCAGAAGCAATCTGGAGTTCAGTATCTTGTTCGAGGACACTGGAGGGTTGAACCACCCTCTGGTTTAGTGGATGACCCGTTCCAGCTCCTGAGCCACAGCCGCCAATAAACGCGCAAATGCCAAAATGTGCAGTTCCGTGAATGACCTGAGGTTGGCTCCAGTCAATCTCGGCCTACTTTACAGCAGAAATAAACACGTTTGAGTCATTGAACTTGACCTCTTCGCTGTGTTTGTGGTGTTGCTGATTTTTGGAGAAATTTTCATGCAAGTATCAGACGAATATAATGCTTGCTGTGCATTAGCGCTAATAGGCCGTCCATGAAATCTGTGCTCCAGTTTTATCAGTGAGTGAAATTCTAGTATTATTTTATGTATATTGTAGCATGTTGGGGAATGAGTGGACAGAGACTTTCCAGCATGCCATGTTTAGGACTGTTTACGGATGTTAGATGTTTTCCATACGATTGAATGCTGCCTGTTGTGCTTACTGTTTGTTGTCTACGTTTATAGTGTTTGTAATTATGTTTTTAATGATTATAGTTATTTATGATGGTCTCCTGACATGTTTCACCACCTTTCACTTGAATACAATAAGTATTGTTGGAGTATTTCTGTGTGTGAAAGTCATTAAACAGCAGGTGTGTTTAGGAGTTCATCTCAAACGGCCTCTTTCTTCATTGAGATATCAAGCTCACCACAATATGTGAGCACTATAGTTAACAGGTAGGGTTAGCCGTGAAGCCAGACACCACTCTGTGCTAATAGAGAGCATATGCTAGCCAGTTATTAAACTGGTAACATTAAAATAATGTTAATGCTACACTTGGCTAGGTACATTAAAAACTGTCTTATGCAGTCCACCCCAACTCCACCTCTTTACCCATTTTTGGGTGCCAAGATCACGACAGCCAGAGGCACCACACTGAGCTTAACACTGGTTCTTCAGAAACCAATGGGTGGTGTCACAGAGACTGCGTCCATGTTTGAACGGTCTATGATTCCTCCCTTCATGTAAGTGGTCATTAGTCGGTCATCTTCAGATGAGTTTGAATTTATCCTTCACTACACACATTTATACAAAGTAACAACGGCATCACATTTTTCTTTTTAAATCTCATTTAATTAAAATGAGGAACCAATCCAACAGTAACACACACTAAAAAGCATGCATAAAACAAACAGAAGTTCACAGCAGAGCACAGAAGTTCAAACAAGACAAACAAGTCTACTACTAATAAAAGCATGCAGAAATCAACAAACTACATATAAGATCAAACATCTTTTTTTCCCCAGTAGAACATACTTAACAAAACAAGAAACAGCATGTGGAAGTCAGTGAACTGTATATTACATGATAAGCTTGTCAGTGGAAGAGCTGGTTGTTGCTCAACATCTGCAGGATCTGCTGGGCTACAGCCCGCTCGGCTTCCTCCGGCATGCTGCTGACAGTGGGTCCCGGCAATATCATAACAACGCCTTTGAAGGGCGCGGTGATCCCGGGAATACTTACATTGTAGGTAAAGTAAAGGAATCTATTAGGCCCAGCATGGCTGTAGTAGATCTCATAGAGTGGCTGACCAACCCCAGCCATCTCACACACTTCATGCAGGAGCATCACCGGGGATGACCCTGATGATGCTGTAGACATGAGATGGCCCTGGGACGGAGTGGTGGTGGGAGAACTGGGAGGGGGAGGGTGCTCGGGGGCAGTGGGTCCGCGCACTACTCTGCAGAAACCCTGGAGGATAGATGACAGGCAGGCCGGATCAGGAGGCAGGACAGTTGGCAGTGGAGAGTTGAAAATGCAGCCCGGTGCCTTGAGGGGCGATGGCAGGAGGTTTTTCTGGTTTCCGTGTGAAGGTTTCTGTGATGGTTCTAGGCTTGGCTTCACTGTTGGCAGCCACTTGACTGAGACATCCAATGCAAACTGCTTCTTGATTGCTGGACACAGAGGAGGAAAGTTCAGTAGTAAGGACCACAGCCGAGAATGGCTATAATCATTATTTAATGCCTTTATCCCAAGAATACATATGAGCTCTCTCATTTCAACGACACATTTGCTTTCTCATTAACCGGAAATCAACCTTTTGTTTCAGATAACGAGACAATTACCCAATTATCAAGAGATAACACCTCCAAGAAGTCATATTCAAGATAGAGATGTGGGTTATGCTAAAAAAGGGCAGAAGTGAAAAGCTGACCACCATAGAGAGGGGAGACATTATAATGTTTAAAGTGCACATTTTCAGATAGTTCTGAAGACGTCCTGAAAATGTCTCCTGGAGGACATTCATGGTGTTGCACTCTGTTATTCACATGAAAAGTGACACACTACTTGAAAGACTGAAAAAAAGAGAGCACAGAGATAAGTTCAAACCCTGGCTAAACTCAGCTCAGCTCCACACAGCAACATCAGTGTTTCTGAACATCACTGCTCCTGGGACTGATCTTAACACATCGCTGCTTGGTCCCTTGAAAACATGCTTCATCCCTGACTACTAACAGTTTAGCAAAAGCTATAATAATTAGGTTGTCTGCGACTTCCATGAGGGAACAGATTTGAAACTGTACTCCTATATGTATATGTATATGCATATATGTGCTACTAAATGTACTACTAGAAGTGTAACTAGCAGCTCTTGTCTGGATAACTCAACATTTGTTGACTAAACATTTTACAAACGATTGAATATTGGCGCCGCTCTAGTGGCAGCCTGTTACAGCAGCTCTCGCTCACCACTGAGCTTTTGTGTGAATTTCCCCACTGTGGGATGAATAAAGGTTTATCGTTTCTTATCTTAATATCAGCTCAGTTACCTTAATGTCTATCTTAATGTTACCTTTTGAAGTAACCTCGTATTTTTTTCCAGTGTACTAATAATTTGACTGTATAATGTAGAGCTTTCTATGATGGTAGCAGTGCTGAATGCACACAGCTGAACCCAATGACCCACATTCATGGCTTTCATCTTAAAAGGTCAAAAGAATATGGATTTATAAAAGGACAGAAAGTAACTTCAGACATTAGTGTTACAACGATTAGTTTAGATTGAGACGGAGCATTTACACATAAAACATTTTGTTTTAGATACCTTTTAATCACAAAATCCTGCAGGGTGGGTGCAATAAAAATAGGTTCTTTCTAATAAGACAATAGAAAAATGATGACATGGTAATAATAATCGTAAATATAAGACAAAAACGGGAAGGAGCTCTTCATAACTAAAAGAATTGCTTTATTGAACTTTTACATATTTAATGTTTTATTCTGGTGCAAGCAGCTGGTAGAAGTGTGCATTAGGTTACAGAGAAGTTGTGCACATCCTGGTTATTTTATTCATTATTCATGACAGTTTGGCTGAACCTCACAACATTCTTGAATATTTATGGGGCACCAAGTCAAGTCTTGTTGCATTGCTTTCAAGTCTAAAGTAATCAAGTCTCACAGCAGACTAGTTCAACTTGTGTTGCAAGCACTTGCTTTTGTGACTTGTGTCCAAGTTTCAAGTCTCCTGCTCTGTATCAGGCACAAACATTTTAGCAAGACATGCTGAATGGAAAAACATTTGAGGACCGTCATTTGCACGTATTTTGGATTTGAGACCATAGATGGAAAATATGCAACCACCTTACAATAAAGTTACCACAGCAAATCTGAGATCACAAGCTTGTCACTCAGTGAAGCAACAGAGGCACTATGAATGAAGGGAACTAAGTCAGCCATGATTACATCTTCAATGAAGTTCAGGAGCTGCAGACAAACCTTATTTTTTGAACGAGTGACAGTCCTCGTTTTGCAGTACTCCAGCCACACTGGATTGCTAACTTTTTTCAGTGATTAAAAGCATCCCCCAGGTTGGAAACAACCACCCAATCCAAGGTTTGAAGGCGGGACTACGAGAGGCACTGTCTCTTTTCTGTGTCAGTGAAATTGTTACCAGTACATCTATGAAAAATAGCAACAGGTGTGGATTCGCTGTACGGGTTGTCACAAGTCAACTTACAGAAATATTAACTCCTAAACTGACATATTTCTTTGAACCCTGTGAAAATGGCGTGATAGATAAAACATTTATTCTGCATCATATCAGTGGCTGACTTCATATATGGGGCCATTTTCACAGCAATGCACTAATCCCGTGTATCAGTTCATCGAAATAAACAGGAGCTCACTTACCTTCCACCAGCACTTTCTTGGCCATCAAAGCAGCGTGATGGGATGAGAAGGCAACTATAGCAGACGCCCGCTCCAAACCGGCGCTGACCTTCAGAGACACTTCCTCCACCCCCTCTGCCGTGACACGCAGCACCTGGGAGCAAACATTAGTTACAAAGACAATTACTAGTATCCAACATTTATTTGCACAGTAGAAACATGAATCGAAAATGTTATTTAAAATATCCGTTCCAAATAGACTTGACAAACAGCACTTCCCATGAGCTACAGTAGTAGTGGCAGTAGTAGTGGTACTAGGTAGTATCATTAGAATGATCAGGGCTAGTCCAGACACTAGGACAGGACTGAGAAGGCTGAACTGTGCATACGTTTTTAGTGAGGTTGGCATTACCAAAGGTTCACCTGATCGCTATAGTTTAACCAACCATTCATTTATGTGTTCTACCACATAGCTACAGACATCAGTGTTGTCAGTTATTCTGACTGCTTACACCCCAAACTGCATGCTCCAATAACAGTGCTTCTTATTGAATTTACTTTTTTTGTGTATGATATTGCCATAGGCCCACTGCCAATTACTTTCTTTAGGTAAAGACATATGTTGTTAAAGCATATATAAAATAGTGGGAAAAAAAAAAAACAATAGTGCTTATAATACCACTTCATTTCGGTGAGAACAATTTACCTTCAGTTTAGAAATATTGTCTGTATCCTTGTGGTATAGCCACATGACGCAATATTCCAAGCAGCAGAGAAGGAAGGATGCTGCTTCGTTGTAGTGAGTGCAAGAACGATGATAGAAGGTAATTGCGAGTGTAGTTAAGTAGATGTTAAATTTACTGTAGAAAGCTCTTGTTAGCCTGCTAGAAACGCAAGCTCCTGCAATTTATGCTTAAAACTTGACCTTTACATCTGTAAATATCTACTTGCACACCAGCCATGCAGTATTTACTCCACTTGCACAACCTACTGCTTGTTTCTTATTTTCTTTGTTTGTGTTTTCTTCGGTGCCTTGTATGTTTGCACCGGGGTCTGAGAGAAAGAGCATTTCAATCCCATCTACGTCCTGTACATATGGCGGAATTAACAATAAAGTTTAAAGTGAACTTTGAACTTTTCCTGTCCCGCTTGCTTTTTGCCACATTGCGTGAGTCGGTTACATCTGGCTAACTGCAGTTACACCTGCAATTAAATGATTCAAAATCAGACATCACCTTGATCACCCCCCGTGGACCCAGTTCTAGCAGTATTAATAACTTCTCCTCTAGTCTGGGTGCCTTATCTAACAATGTTCACAAAGAGGCCTGCAACTTAAGGGTCACCTTTGACTCTGAGCTGCCCTTTGATTCTCAAGTGGCTAAAGTATTGCAGTCCTGCTTTGCTCAGCTGAGACAGCTAACTAAGATCAGGTCATTCCTCTCCCCAGCAGACCTAGACCTGCTCCAGACTTGACTACTGCAATGCACTTTATTCTGGCATCAGCAGGTGCAACATTCAAAGACTGCAGCCAGTACAAAATGCTGCTGCCAGGTTTTTAAAACGCACTAAGAGGAGTGACCACATTACACCTATCCTTTCTGCCCTTCACTGGTTGCCTGTGAATTTTAGAATTGATTTCAAGATTCTACTGCTTGTTCTCAAAGCCTTTAACAGTCTGGCTCCTGCCTATATCTGTGCTTTGTTGACTCCCTACAAGCCAGACCAATGCTTGACCAATGAACTCCCTGCCTGAGGTTCTTAAACAAGCTAACTTGGTGTCCTCTTTTAAAGCTCTTCTTAAAACTCACTTATCATTTGGCTTAGCTGAAGTTCTGTTGTCTCTATTCTTTTATTCCTGTTTATTATATTTATTTCTGTATGTATGTATTTATTTTATCTTATCTGTTTATATATTTATTTTTATGCTCTATATTTATATTTGTTAATTATTGTTTGAATGTAAAACACTTTGTAACTGTTTTGAAAAGTGCTATACAAATAAAGTTATTCTAACAATTATTATTATTGTTATAATTATTATTATTATTATTATTATTATAACTCTTGTCTGACCTTCACAATGATAAAGGTGTAAACTTATCCCCCCCAACAGGTACAACAAACTAAGAGGAGAGTGAGGTATATGCCAACCAATCACAGTCTGCATACACTTACACAGTAAACAGGGAAATCTAATCAACAACATGCAGCCCGTTGCCAAGATATACATGTGCGAAAATGGATATTATATTTAGACAGTCCTTGTTCTTATTTGTTTGGTGAGACAGTGAATTCATTTGACTAGTTTTCTTCCACTTTAGCTAAAAACAAAAAACATGTTTCAGTCACAAAGACAACAGCTACAGCCACAGAGCTGGTGCACCTGCAGTAGGTCCTCTGGCCTGGTGGTGGCTGGTAGGTCTTCCACACAGAGGTGTCTCTTCTCCGTGCTGCGGCGGACAGCGAGGTGGAAGTCAGGCCCCAGCTTGTAACCGTGCAGCTGCTGGATGGCGCTGGTAGCTACATCAGGTGAGCCGTATTTGGCGTAGGCGAAGCCGCGGTTCTGGCCGCTGAAGTGCATCATGAGCCGGAACTCCCAAAGGGGCCCCACAGAGCTGAACAGGGGTATCAACAGATCTTCATAGGCATCCCATGGAATGTGGTTGATGAAAACCTCACAGCGGGCTCCTGGGGTGGGCCCGTCCCACACTGACAACACAACGGAGAGGAGATGAGGGTGGGTGATGTTGACTGAGTATTTGCTGATTATTAAATTATTAATTACAAATCACTAATTCAAGATAATGTTTTACCCTTTACAAAATTCTGAACAGAACATGCTCTCCTCAAAATCTGACAGAGAACACATAATGAAAACAGAATCAGAAAGTAAATTTGTTATTACGTCACGCAGTTAGT
This sequence comes from Holacanthus passer, assembly GCA_025331565.1. Classification (NCBI taxonomy): domain Eukaryota; kingdom Metazoa; phylum Chordata; class Actinopteri; family Pomacanthidae; genus Holacanthus; species Holacanthus passer. Next base: position 14,135 of record JAFREQ010000283.1, read on the forward strand.
TTGCCAGCGCATCGTAACACTGTATATGTTAGTCACTGAACTGAAATCATTGCTGCATTTTAAAATGAAATGGTCATCATGAAATAATTCTGTCAGTTACTAATTCTCATCACAAGACTTTGCAAAGTCATTCCCACAAGATCATTCAAATATTATTGAAAAAGAAATGTGCAAAGTTTGGATTTGAAATGATGTAGAGTCAAAAAGAGTTATGAAAACTTTCATTGTAACACACTGAATATTCTTTATGACAATAAATAAAGCTAGAGACTGACATTACAGTATTCATACAAGACAGAATGATGATCATGACTCACTTCATTCCATTACTTTACATTTTCTGTTCTATATCAATCACAAACTTTCATTTTCTCTTATATATTTCAAATTGTGTATAATCCATCCATCAAGTTGAATTGTAGCTGCCGGTCATTCATAACTCCACGAATCGACTGATGTTCAACAAGCTTTTATTTCTTCATAGAAGATAATTGACACACCGTGAAAACTATGAGAAAACATACATTCACGTTACAATACAAAATGACGAAATCATAATATCTCCGACATATTACTCTGAAATAATATTACACAATAAAACAATAGTTACCGTGTTTGCCTGGATGACCAACATATTAATTATTTGAGTTTTCAATTCTTTGGGTTCCGACCATGCTTTTCTCTCTCTGATCTGACCTCTGACATCTCTCTCGCTGCTCTGAGGTCACGTGCTCAAAATGAAACTGAAAAACCAGGACTTAACACTTAAGCGGTAATTAAATAAAACAAATTCACAATCACTTTTAAAGTGGCTGGCGCTTTAAGGTTTACCTTATAACAAATAACAAAAGTATATGTAAACTGTAAAATGAATGGCAAATATAACTGCTGTTGCCATAGCAACCGAACGACGCAGCTACATGAATCGTCTAAAGTACAGTAGGCTACAGTCGTCAGTCTACTGTCCTACTTTGAAATACAGAGTATGGCAGTGGGGATTTATTTAGCACCTGTTCTCCATTGCTGCTCACCTGGGTAATCATTGGGTAAACGTTACAAATGTGATCTGTATGCTTAGTTATAAGCACTGAAACTTGGACTGAGCATGTGATTCAATGTTTTGCACTTTGAATGCAGGGACACAGCATTTTGTGAGTAAAGGTGAGAATATAGCAAGTCAGTCAGTCAGAGTTTTGCACACTGAAAATCTTAAAGCTTAGAAAAGAATATTCTGAACAAGTGTAGTGAGATTATTTTCCTCCGGCTGTTGTGACCTAACCCTAACACAAACAATAGTAGTAGAACATATGTGTTTTCAAAAATATCCATAAAGGTGTGGACAAGACCTGAATGTCTGCCGTGATAAACACCTTGCTACCTGTCACACCTCATCATTAGTGATATTAGAGGCAGCTGGGTTTGTCCTGCTGTGACACTTTGTTTAGTGGACAAAGATTCCCTGCAGAGTTTTTGACCCCTAGTAGCGCTATGGAACAAGTTTCTTTTTTGAGTGGATCCATGTTTTGTTTGGCTTGTGCATGCACACAAGCACCAATGGTGTCACACTATGTCACTGATCGACAGGTGTTGGTAAAACAACAAGAAAGGCAGCAGTGCGCCAAACCAAAGCAGTGAAGAAGAACACTGTTAGTGAGCAAACAATGTCATGTAAAGATAAGATATTCCTTTATTAGTCCCACAACTGGGAAATTTGCAGGTTTCAAAATGTTCAAAAATTGGCTTTACCAATGTTTTAGGAGGAAGGAAATACAATCAACACATCTGTTGAAAGCACACAATGTGGTTTTGTGGGTAAAACTGAATGTAAAGCTCACAAAACCAGGATAACACACTACAAATGTTTTTGGTCACTTTTTCTGTTACTATTGTGAGAATTTTGAAGCTTTTCTCTGATTTACTCATTTAGTCACTGTAAATTTCTTCCTGGGTGTTTGGAGTGTTGCTTGAACCCAAGAAATCTAAAACTGGGAACCTATGAGCATTTGTCACTATTTTCTGCCATTTTCAAATATTTTCTGTCACTGATTAAAAAATTAAATAATATTAAAGTAACTGCAGTGTTGTGGGAAGGCCGTGTGTTTGATCAGAGCAGCTTCTCTCACCCTCAGGTGGTCCTCCATACTTCCTCTGGCCATTCACTTGAGTCAGCTTTGTGTTGGTTGTCTTCAGCCAGGTGTCCAGCTCCCGCAATCGCTCAAGGTTCAGCACCTGAAGGGGACACAAAGTTGGAACAGCTCCTCAGCAACAAGACCTTTACAATTACCAGGACAAATCAACTTTTATTAACAGTGTCTATTGTGCTTGAGCCCATTATTGCAAATAAAGTATAAAATGGTCAATTTTAAGTCCAGTTCTTTTTACTAATTATATTAACAATATTATTTCTCTTTTAACAAATTGCCATGCACATTTATATACAATCGACACTTAAATGATCTTAAACTTGTATTGAACGCTCATAAGACTTAATTTATGTTGTTTTCCAGAGTGCTTTCAAATTCTTTGCAAAGCACCTTAAAAAGGAACACTTTGTTAGCCCTTGGTATTTTTAAATCCTTCATCAAGAATTATACCAGCTCTGTTTGCACCTGTTTTATCTGACTTTTACTTTTTATTTATTTTGTATTTTTTTATACTGCATTTGCAGACCTGTTTCAATTGGGTTTTTTCTTTCTCAACATCATTGTAAATAAAGACTTCCCCTCAATGATTTTTGACTTGAAATAAAGGCAAATAATAATAATAATGATAATTATAGCTAACAATAGTTGGGTTTTATGTATAATATCAGTCAACACTTCCTAAATTCACTTGCTGCTTTTATTGTTGTCAAAAGAAATAAAAATACTAAGACTAAATTTTACATTTAATTCAGCAACAACTTTCCAGCAACCTTCAAAATACTCACACACAGTAGTGGGGTGGACGGAAACATGGCCGGAAATGAGCAGCAGTAAATATTATGTAATTTGTTGCAAAACACGGGCGGGTGGGTTGTTAACGTAATGAGCAGCAGGTGGGGCTCGAGCAGCAGCGCAGCAGGGAAACAAGCGCGAGACTGGTCCAACACAACACAGCAACACAAACAAAGTCAAGTTTCCATAACGACATAATAATAATAATAATAATTGTATCAAAAAGCCGGAGCCAGCGCGAGGACACACACACGTTTATAAACAACACAGAGAAGCGTTTCCTCCGCTGCTGCTGCGTGTTTACTCTCTTTAAGAAGGCCACTTTCATTTTTATATTCATTTCACTTACTTATAGACTTAAGACTTAGACTTCCTTTATTGTCACTTCTCAAATTACACAGCAGTGCATTTGGGTAACGAAATTACGATGCAATGGCTTCCAAGTTGTGTCAGCAGTATCATGCACTGAGGTAGCAGTGGGTATATAGATATAAATATATAGTATAAATAGAGTGAGGTAGCAGTGGGTATATAGATATAAATATATAGTATAAATAGATATATAGATATAAATATATATATAAATATATAGTATAAGTGAGGTAGCAGTGGGTATATAGATATAAATATATAGTATAAATACAGTGGGTATATAGTGAGTGAGGTAGCAGTGGGTATATAGATATAAATATATAGTATAAATACAGTGAGGTAGCAGTGGGTATATAGATATAAATATATAATATAAATACAGTGAGGTAGCAGTGGGTATATAGATATAAATACAGTGAGGTAGCAGTGAGTATATAGATATAAATATATAGTATAAATAGAGTGAGGTAGCAGTGGCTATATAGATATAAATATATAGTATAAATACAGTGCAGAGAGCTATGTATATACAAATGCAGATGGGCAGTAGTGCTCAATATGAAAACTGGTTCTATACTTTGAGTATTTACATGGAATATTGCACAGTGAAATATTGCACAGAAAATAATACCAGAGTAGCAGCGAGTTGAGTAATTGCACTTCAATGGTGGAATATAAGACTAAATATCTACATGGAACATATTGCACAGTATTGCACCGTAAAACAGCAAAGCAGTTTGAAAAAGTGGTCACGTTTCCTTTAAAAATTTTAAAAATTGAAATGTAACTTTAATCTGCAAATTTAAAATTTTAAAACCCAAAAAATATTGTCCATTGTCAGCAGTTCTCAACAGTCTATGTACATGTGAGTTGGTCGTGTGCGGGATGTAAGTTTAAGTGGGGTGCTGTCCGATTGGGGGGGTGTTATGTGGCATTCAGCAGTCTGATAGCCAGGGGGAAGAACCTGTTCCTCAGTCTAGCAGTTTTGCATCTGCTGATGAGAGAAATCACAACAGAATGATTGAGGTTGTCTGTGAAGGCCGACGCTTTGGTGACAGAACCACTGAGAATGAAAGAGACTGGTTGTGGGTGGTGCTTGTTGCCTGAACCTTCTGCCAGACACCAGCAGGGAGAACAGTCCATTGTGGGGGTGGGGGTGGTCAGAGAGGATCTGGTGGGCTTTGGCTAAGCAGCGCCTATGTGTGATGTCCTGGATGAGGGGAAGCGGGGTCCCAATCATCTTCTCCGCCGTCCTCACCACTCTCTGCAGATGTTTCCAGTCTGTGGCCTTGCAGCTCCCAGACCAGACAGAGATGCAGCTGGTCAGCAGGGTCTTGATGGTCCCTCTGTAGAAGGTGGAGAGGATGGGAGGTGGGAGGGAGGCTCTTCTCATCCGGCGCAGGAAGTGCAGGTGCTGCTGTGCTTTCTTCACCAGGGAAGAGGTATGCAGTGACCAGCTGAGGTTGTCTGTAATATGCACCCCCAGGAATTTGGTGCTAGTGACAACCTCCACCGCTGTGTCATTGATGAGTAGTGGTGTGAGACTGGGTCGGGTTCTCCTGAAGTCAATGATAATCTCCTTTGTCTTGTCGACATTCAGGAAAAGGTTGTTATCCCTACACCAGTGCACCAGATGACCCACCTCCTCCCTTTAGGCCCGCTCGTCATCATCTTGAATGAGGCCCACTACTGTTGTGTCGTCCGCATACTTCAGGATGTGTTTGGTGCAGAATCTGGGATGACAGTCGTGTTTCATCAGGGTGAACAGCAGGGGGCTCAGGACGCAGCCTTGGGGGGAGCCGGTGTTCAGGGAGATGCCGCTGGAGGTGTTGTTGCCCGCCCGTACAGACTGTGTTCTGTTGGAGAGGAAGTCCAGTAGCCAGTTACACAGGGGGGTGTTGAAGCCCAGGGGTCCCAGTTTATCTACCAGGTGCTGAGGGATGATCGTATTGAATGCTGAGCTGAAATCCAGGAACTGCATTCACACGTGGGTCTTCTGCTCCTCCAGGTGCTCCAGGCTCAGGTGAAGAGCAGAGGAGATGGTGTCCTCAGTGGAGCAGTTAGGCTGGTAGGCAAACTGGAACGGGTCGAATGATGGGGGGAGTATGGAGATGATGAAGTCTTTTATCACCCTTACAAAGCACTTCATGCTTTTCTGAATGTTGTTAGCCCGTCCAGGCTAATGGCGCCGTCCGGGATCGATGAGTTTAGCCACGTCTCGGTGAGAACGAGGATGCAGCAGTTTCTTGTGTCCCGTTTGGTTGTTAAGTCCAGCTTCAGGTAGTCCAATTTATTCTCCAGGGAGCGGACGCTGGCGAGCAGGATGGATGGAAGCGGCGATATGAAAGGGTTAGCTTTTAGCTTAGCTGTAAGTCCCCCGCGACAGCCGCGCTTCTGTTTCCTGTCGCACCGCCTCCGATGTCTCCGTGGGCGGCCTGTGCTGATGGGCAGGCCGAGGCTACGTAGGTTTATTTCATAGACAACCACATTTTTCCAAACAGCACGAGGTCCACAGTTTCAGAGACTTACCTGCTCGTTCTCCATCCTCTCCATTGCTGTCTTGCTCCCGCGCTCACAGTGACGACCCTCTGTGGCTTCTGACCACACCTGGAGCCAATGGTCAGCCAATGACACCTGAGCGCGCGCCCACGTGACCCTCTGCAGGACATCCCCAACAGACACTGTGGTCTGTGGTCGATCTGGTACAGACAAGATTACAATAAACTATCACCTTTTGGGACTTTGGGGCTTATTTAGTTTAAAAGTGAAAACACAAACCACGAAAACAAATGTAGTGGCAAGTCAATAGCAGTGCTGTTCATTTGAAATAAAGACAAAATGAGTATAAGAGTATTCATATGAGTTGATAATGCCATAAATTGGAGTCCTCCCAACATGCTGTGGGGCCCAAGCCTCCATTGGGCCCTAAGCCAAATTTGATTTTGGGGCCCTCTATTTCAATAATATTAATTGTTGATCATTCAGACACCTATTCTAAACCCATTGTGGCTCTGGCAGTGTTGTTTACATTATCCTTTTGTCAGCCTAACATCTTTACACATTTAAGGGGGGGGGGCAGTTAATTACATAAATACCAATGCAATAATAATACAAATAATACCAATGAATGAATGATGAATGATGCCAAGGGTGCCACATATGATTGTTAATTTCAAAATGTAGCACATTCAGCTGCAAGAGCAGCCTGGGGTTTATTTACACAACACTCCAAGTCATAAAGCAATATATTTACTGTAGAAGTGTCATCTGGTTTATGATTTTTTGCTTCATAAAAGAAAAACTGCAACAGCAATGTGCAAGAATAATTTTTAGTTGAACAACAATAAAGTGCAACAACAAATAAAATCACTTCGATAAATGTAAAAAACAACAACACAGACAACAGACAGAATTGAGTACAGTACAGAGGGCCACTCAGCTGGGTCCACTGGCAGAGCTGGTGATGATCCATACTGTGTAGACGATGTTGTGATGGAAGTTGCTGAGGAAGTGACAAAAGAAAGACGATGACTTTAAAAAGAAGGACCTATAAAGCCATTAAATTACAGTCCTGGACTGAATTATTCATCTCTGAATGTTCTACATTACAATGAGCAATTACAAAGGATGTTTTGCTGTTAACTTACCGGGTAGATCAGCAGGGGTAGCAGACACAGAGGGGGCAGTGGGCACAGAGGATGGCGGTGCAAGAAAGTGCTCTGGAGTGGATGGACCTAGGATGAAAAAAACAGCAACAAAAGCTAGCCATGTTAGATGAAATATTACACTAGAAAATGATGCTGCTTACTTTTTTTTTTATAACAAAAATGATGAAAATGTCATTATATCAGTTTATTTTTGCTTGTAATAAGATAAACTCAACTAGTTGAACAACTGAAATTTGCTTCAGAAATTTTAAGATAATGTGCATTGTCTAAGAAGTCCCTCATAATATGATTATATCTTAGATTAAATCTTAATGAAATAATTTAACAGTTATATAAAATGTGTATTGCTATTAATTTACCAGGTAAATCAGCTGTGGTAGCCGACACAGAGGGGACAGGGGGCACAGAGGATGGGGGTTCAAGACAGGCTTCTGGAGAGGACGGAGATGGACCTAAGAGGATATACATACATACATATACACCAGAGCCGGCCCAAGGCATAAGCGAACTAAGCGCCTGCTTAGGGCCCCGCGGCCACTAGGGGGGGCCCCAAGAGCAATTGCAAAAAAATATATATTTTTATTTTTTGCGTGCATGAGTGACGATTTATATACGATCAGAATTATACTATTGTACAAAACACAATTTTATGTGGTGCTGTTGATTGTAGGCCTAGTGATTCTTACTGCCTCTCTTTAAATGTGAAAACTCCGCTGCACCGCAATGTGCAGGCCTCCTGCCGCGCAGCGCGCACTACGCATCCAACTCGCGAGCACTTCCAATCAAAGCAATGTCACAAAGAAGGACGTACCCTTCTGGGGCTGAAAAAAGAAAGAGGAGCAAAGAGGAGGAGGAGAAAAAAACGCAAAGACAAAGGTATGTTTGCAAGTCTTGGTAATTGAATGTTTATCAAAGAGATCTGTGTAGCAGTTAATAGTAAATTAGCTAGCTAGTTAGCTAGAAGTGTATCTTTTAACTGACCAGTTAAATAGCTTAATATTCTTGCCAACATGTTTGTATTTGTGTAATACAGAGCTTAAGATTGGGTTGATTCTCGGGGTTGGCCCTATATATTTTGGGATAGTTGTTGTTTTTGTTATTGCTTGAAAACAACGTTTTTGCTAACGTTTAATAGCAAACACTAATTACAACGTCACCTTGTTTGCTAGCAAGTGCGGTGCTAGCAAGATGTTTTTGCATCAGGCTACTAGTTATAGTTTGAGATATGTTGTTTGCACAAATTGCCGGGTACAAAGAGCCTGGGAATTCATGTGAGTAAAATAAACAGTCCTTATTACATCAACTCATAAGTTATGTGAAACTTCCCCAGGAGCACTGTTAAAGTACTTTGGCACAGAAGCCCAGTCCACATCCTCAGGCTCAGCCGTGGGTAATACGTCAGGTGAGGAAGACTGTCACCATACCATATACGTTCAATGTCTAAGTATAAGGATTACACCTGAAGGGAAATAAATTAAGTCAAAGTATCGAATTAATATGTGTGTATATGTATGTATGTATCCCCTCTTAGGTCCATCTCCGTCCTCTCCAGAAGCCTGTCTTGAACCCCCATCCTCTGTGCCCCCTGTCCCCTCTGTGTCGGCTACCACAGCTGATTTACCTGGTAAATTAATAGCAATACACATTTTATATAACTGTTAAATTATTTCATTAAGATTTAATCTAAGATATAATCATATTATGAGGGACTTCTTAGACAATGCATATTATCTTAAAATTTCTGAAGCAAATTTCAGTTGTTCAACTGGCAGAGTTTATCTTATTACAAGCAAAAATAAACTGATATAATGAAATTTTAATCATTTTTGTTATTAAAAAAAAAGTAAGCAGCATCATTTTCTAGTGTAATATTTCATCTAACATGGCTAGCTTTTGTTGCTGTTTTTTTCATCCTAGGTCCATCCACTCCAGAGCACTTTCTTGCACCGCCATCCTCTGTGCCCACTGCCCCCTCTGTGTCTGCTACCCCTGCTGATCTACCCGGTAAGTTAACAGCAAAACATCCTTTGTAATTGCTCATTGTAATGTAGAACATTCAGAGATGAATAATTCAGTCCAGGACTGTAATTTAATGGCTTTATAGGTCCTTCTTTTTAAAGTCATCGTCTTTCTGGCCCTCTGTACTGTACTCAATTCTGTCTGTTGTCTGTGTTGTTTTTTTTACATTTATCGAAGTGATTTTATTTGTTGTTGCACTTTATTGTTGTTCAACCAAAAATTATTCTTGCACATTGCTGTTGCAGTTTTTCTTTTATGAAACAAAAACTCATAAACCAGATGACACTTCTACAGTAAATATATTGCTTTATGACTTGGAATGTTGTGTAAATAAACCCCAGGCTGCTCTTGTAGCTGAATGTGCTACATTTTGAAATTAACAATCATATGTGGCACCCTTGGCATCATTCATCATTCATTCATTGGTATTATTTGTATTATTATTGCATTGGTATTTATGTAATTAACTGCCCCCCCCCTTAAATGTGTAAAGATGTTAGGCTGACAAAAGGATAATGTAAACAACACTGCCAGAGCCACAATGGGTTTAGAATAGGTGTCTGAATGATCAACAATTAATATTATTGAAATAGAGGGCCCCAAAATCAAATTTGGCTTAGGGCCCAATGGAGGCTTGGGTCTGCTCTGCCTGGATGCGTTTGTAGGTGCGCGAACCGGAAGCGGAACAGGAGGGGCGGGCGCTCGGCTTCAGAGGGAGAAAGAGAGCGTCCAGGGGGCCACCACCCCCACTTTGTATGGTGTCAGCTCCCGTGATTGGCTCACGCCTAAAAGAGGGAAATGCGGCCCAATTACTCCAGACTATACTGCTACATTATTTTATGCAGTCATTAATACAGCTGAATTAAAACATTGTGAATGCAGATATACTGTACCCATTTTCATCTGAAACACTGTACGAGATGTTTATTATAAACGTTTCCTCACTTTGTGATACTCTGAATGTATGGTGATGGTCATCAAAACTTTCTGTGAATAGTTTGTTTGTCAACAAAAAAATGTGATCTTCAACCAAAGGTATATCACTTATTTGACAAAAGACTGGCATGTCCTCTTCCACTGAACTGCAAACAAGTCCAGCTTTATACTCTATAGCAACTGCCCTATAGTCGCTCGTGCATGGGTGTGGGAGACTGTTTTTGACGCGCTCTTAATCACAACTGTACAATGTCCACATTTCAGTGATGTTCCCATTTAATGGTCCAGAAAGTTACAACAGGAATATGATTATACTGAAGCAAAAAATATACTGATAGTTTGACGACGTGACGATGCTGAAACACAAAAAGTGAGTTAAGTGAGCCAGGCGAGTGGTAAAAACCACATGACCTTCCACCCCATGCTTCCCTCATTACCTGCACCCGTGACGTGATTATACAGAGAAACCCTACACTGCCACCCGTGGAGACCCGACGCAACCCACAAAAATAAACAGATGTGGCTCCTCTAAATCATCAACTTTAACCCAACTACTTGAGAAAACATTTATTGACGAGATCATTTCAAGCATTTCATTGTTAACCACATTCCCATCTCTGAGGAACAAAGATTTAATTGGCCCATACTCATTTTGTTTGAGAGCGAAGGTGTCCCAATGATAAGCAATGGCCATCTGATGCTTTTTAGCAAGTGATTTTGGTTATGTTTTAGAAATTTTTAAAAGAATCTTTAAACACCTTGTGTTTAGCTTCAAACCTTATTATCCATACAGTGTATATAATAAGGGGCCAATTTTCCTTATCAAAATGGGTAATGCATCATAAAATGATGCATAGATAGTAGTGTGGATACAACTGCTGAAACAGTTTGTGGTGGTCAACAATCAAATGCTTTCAATGTATTGTCATATCCCGAGTGAGAGAAGGTGAAAAAACTATGTTCATTATTTGCAGGAACAATCGTAACAAATTCCAGTTTTTGTTTCCTGGAGGAATAATGTCACCAAACAACAGTGGGATGTTTTTCACAAGACACAGTGTCTGAATAGAATTCAAACCAATGCCATTGTGGGACGGTTCTTTCGTTCTAAAAAGCCATAATCCAAACTACAAACCCTCCAAAACAAGTCCTGTTCTGACATAAAGTGTTGTCTGAGATATCCAAAAAGCAGTTTGATCTCGTACTGAGTTACACCCTCGAGAAGATTATGCACTGTATCACTGTAGTTCAATGCTTCAATGAATGAAGTGTAGAACTTTTTATCAAACCATATATTGACTTCGATTATGGGTTTTCCTGAAGAGAATAGCAATGCATTTTAAACACTTTTTTCCCACTAAGAATCACCTTTGGATCATCCTCACTGTATACCATTTGAGAATCATTCTTCTCAATCAAACAAAGGCGACAGAAATGACGGCTACTGAATGACTCATTAAAAGCAAGGATTGTGTGCATCCCTAGATTGTCCCCAGTGATTTACCAGCTCATCGGAAAATGGTAGACTTAGCCCTTGGCTTTCCAGTATTTTTATATCATTTACCAACGGTTCCAGTATAACATCAAAACCATACTTGTGCAGATCTTGTGCATGAGAAAGTGATGGCAAATGAATGTTATTCAAAACTGAATTAAATTTGGGTGGCAAGATTCTAACAGCAAAATAAAGACAGACAATTTCATGAACTCCACGTTTGCAGCCAATGGGATTGACCGTTTCAAAATCGCCATAGTATAGTTGAATTTGTAATGCATGTCTTTTTGTTGTAAACAAAGGGTGGGTTTTAAAAAAACTTCCATCAAAGAAGTCAGTATAAATGACAGGGTCTGACTTACAATCTTTCTTCAGGAGAACACACATGTCTGGATTTCTGCACATGAACTTCAATGTTTCTAAATTTGGCACATATATAAAAGTATCCTTCACAGGTAATTGATCATAAGTACCAGATTTCTCATTTCGCCTATTTGTTATATCTACTGTGATACCCAATGGCTTTGAGAGAGAAAGACACGCTGTTTGTTTTCATGATCAAAGCAACAAGCTTCTTAGTCGCTGTCACTCCTCTCGCCTCTTTGCAGGGGTCTCTTTCCGTTGCAAGGCACAGCAAACTCCTGTTTCATCTTGGTCTTGCTCCTACAATTGAAGATACCACACTGTTGGAAATCCCACTCCCTTGCAATTTGGCCATGACAGATGCACACATTTATTTGATTGGATCTTTAGTAAGTCTCGAATCACTGCCCTCAGAAGAAACACATGGAAGAGATTTGGAATTGGTCCTCCAAAGCGTGCACCTGAGAGGAAGTTGCAACTGGCTCACTAGAGGAACAGGCGAAAGTTGAAGTTTGAGCAATTTGTTGGACATCGCTATGAACACTGTTAAGGTGCTTTCGAAAACCTGCATACAGTATGTGAAGAGCTGATGCCTACAGCCTTGCTGAGAACAAAAGAATTTGAACTTCGGCCCAGAATAGTAACCATGTTCAACTCTTAAATATGAAATCAACTGCTGGGCTGCTTATCTTATCTCTTATCTTATCCAGTGTGATCTAATCTCATCCTTGAAAAAATATCTTCTTCCTTTTTTCGATCTACTTGTTTCTCTCATTTTTCCTACTGTTTTCTGTATCCTGTCGAACTGTCAACCTTTCGTTCCTCTGTCCCATTCTTCCTGTCATCGTTTAAACATTTCTTACTTGATCATACTTTTGACTTCTGCTCTACTATCGTTTATCATTATATCTATTGCTGACTTTTTGGCTGCACTTTTAGCAAACTTATCTGCCAGTTCGTTACCCTCCACCCCTATACAGTATATTAAATTAGCGTTTTGTGTGTGTGATAGGAACACGTGGTCAGTTGTTGGCCTCGTTAAAGAGCTGCGCTGGCCTAACGACGTGGAGGAACCCTGCTGCTTTGCTTTGCCTGAGCTTTGATTTGCTTGAACTGTTTTGCTTGAGCTGCTTTGCTTTGTTTCCGCTTTGCTTGCTCTATTGTGCTACTGTGCCTGGAGTGGCTTCACCCGCATTGCTGTCCTGGCCTGCCCTTTTGGTTGGGGCCTATATCTTAATGTGTGTGTGAACTGTGGGGTTAAAGTTCCTCTCCTTTCGATTTCTGTTCATGTTGAATTCAGTTAGTTCAGATTGTTACTTTTGGTTGCTTTATTTTTGATTATGTTGGGTAGATTATAGTTTACTTTTGTTGACATAACTTTATCCTTTGTCCAGCCTCCTTAAGTACTCACACCTTCCTGAGGCTGATTGTTTTGTTGTTTTGTTTTGGTATTTTGTGGTTTTGATATACTTGCATTTGATTAATTTTGATATTCCATTGATTAGTCTTGATTTTCTTGCTAAATATTATTTTGTGTAATTCTTTGGTAATTCAGTTGGTTAAAGCTTATATTACTTTTTGTTTAAATTTTGACTTAGAGCTTGGTAGCTGCCACCGTTTTTGTTTTTGTTTATTTTTATTTTTTTAATTTGTGCCTTGGTCTCTCTTCAGGTGCTGGGTGCCCAAGGTGGTGGTCCTGGCGTCCCTGGTGGTGGTTTCCCCCTTTTTTGTGTGTGCTGTGCAGTACCCCGTTTTTTCCTTTTGGCCTCCCTGGGATTCTCCTCACCCCTCATCGACCGCTTTTCCCTCACTGGTGAGCCCCAGCCCTGACAAGGTTTCCCTTCCCTTCAACCTCCCTGAATGAACGGTGTTTTACGAGTTTTTAAATTTTAAAATTGTTAAATAAAAATGTTTGTTTTAAACGGAGCCACATCTCCTGCCGCATTTATATAGCGAACCTGAGTGCCTTAAAAATTGTATTAAATTCCTTGGGTGAAATTCCCAGGGTGGCGTTGTCTGGCAACTGGAGTTTTTGACTAAATTAATTTCTCTCAAAGTGTAAGATAATTCACTCCACCACACCCCTCATGTTGCCACACATATATGGAGAGTGGGGGTGTATCTTTTCATAGTCATTAAGTTGCAGTATAAAAAACTTCAAAAAAACAACTTCCTTTCTTTCGGTACTTACAGGTTAGGCATTACATCCAATCAAAAATTGAAAATTTCAAAAATCTTCCAATAGAGCATGAAATTTATAAATTCTTTAAGAGCCCTCCTGACTCCAAGCATCTTATCTCAAAAATTGTACACTTATTTGATGATTGCATTGATGCGCGCACTGTGAAGACTAGGGATGCTTGGGGAGGGGAGTTGGGTATAGAGCTGTCTGAATCCATGTGGACCAAATGTTTGTCTAGGATTCATTCTTGTTCTGTAAATAGCAGACATCAATTAATTCAATTTAAGATTGTCCATCGCCTGCATTATTCCAAAGTCAGATTGAACAGAATTTATTATTTGGTTTGTTGTTCTCCAACAAGCTGCTCTGTGTCACACAGCTGTGTCTCCACTGAAGAAGCGGCGGCAGCAGCAGCGCCCTCTGATGTCTCCGAAGAGTAGAAGAGCGTGAAAGTTTAGAGCACCTGGTATTCCCGGGCGTTATCCCATGCAATTCCTTACCAGGCCCTGCCCTGCATGTCTTCCGAGAGATCAGACGAGATCGGGCGTGTTCAGGGTGGTACGTCTGTGAGCAACAGCAACAAGGACAGTATTTAAACATGTCCACCATCTGTATATTTTGTTTCATAGTATAAAATGGTATTTACCAAGACAGAAGAGCTTCTCCACCCTGGTCATTACAAGTAATTTAAGTTCTACTACTAGTCCAGCTGTGAAATGAAATGTCACTAACAATATGCACATGTGCTGCTAAAGCTCGTATCATTACTCTTAAGACTGCCTGCATTCATCTTCAAGATCCTTTATTCATCACATAGTATTTGATTTGATTCAAGCAGCGAAGCAGAGCAGCAAAATCAAGGTGTGTTCTACAAGTTCCATTACAGGAACCCTGCGTAGGTTTGGATCACTGCTGGGATTGTGGAGCAATGTTTTGATGACTGGCATCAGGACACACATGTATGTGAATGAGCATGTGAGTCACATGATCCACTTTCAAATTATTCCACTGATGAACACGGCAAAAAAAAAAGAAAGAAACATTTACTATGACTGACCTGTTACAGAAACATAAATGTAGAAACTGCTTTGAAAATAAAGTGAGAAAATGCTTACAATACATTTGTTAGACCTTAAGGACTGTGTTATTGAGGTCGGAAAAAAAGTGTTACTGGGAAATACCAAATGTGAACATTTTTTGTTTACCTACCTACAATAAAACCACAAGGTATTTGTAAGATTATTACACTGTCTTAACTACTGTCTATCAATTGTTCCCTAAATGCATCTTCATATCCAAATGAGCATTATCACTGATGACCAATAACAATAACTGGGCTCAATGCTTGGACTCTCTTGCTGATAATTCTGCTATGTGGCTCAGTATCCAGATGACATTCACCATTACAAACAGCTGGAAATGAAAGATTGCCTCAGACTTTGACAAGCTGAGTGCAGGCTGGGACATTAATATATTCACACATATGTGTACATTTCCCCATTGTGGGACTAATAAAGGAATACCTCATCTTATTCAGATCATACCAACACTTTAGACCTGTCGACTCCTGACCTCTTGTGGCTAAATTGAGTCTAACAGTGTATCGCATACAGATCAAATTTGCTGCAACATGGGAGAACTATGTGTCACTGTATTAACATATGCACTGTAGGAAAACCAGGAATGGAATGGAATATCACCAGTAGACCTTGCTAAAGTCATTTGCTTCTCTTAGGAAGTCAAAATTAGTTATTTTTAATTTTGTGCAACATTTAGTGTTGTAAGAAATGTGTAGAAAGAAAATGAAGACTTGAAGGCTCATTACTACCCCTGGATACATGTAGTGTATTATCCTTTCCAGCTTTACTAATGTGATTTGTAGTTATTTAGTGGAATGTTTTCTCTAGTTCTACTAATTTGTCCTGCAGCTATTCTGTGGAATGTGAACTTTTGTTTTTCCTTAAATTGAGGGTCAAAGGTCAAGATAGGAGATAAGATGTCACTTTTACAACTTTAGCAGATGTTCAACAAATTGTCTGGTTGTAAAAGGTGGGGTTAGGAGGGGTAAAGAAACCACATATAAGGATAGCAGTTTGGACTGAAGAGGAGAGACCTCACAATTGGCACCAGAGACTCTCAGATTCGGCCGGTTTTTGACATTGTTCTTTTTTGTGTAATAAAGTCGTTTTATGCACAAGTGAAGACGTGTCATCGGTGGTCACTTCTTTTCATCACACACATCAAGAAACAACATACATGAGTGTTTTGAGGTTTCATTTGGAAGATTTTTTTTTTAAATAAACCTTTGTCTTTTATAACTTTGACTACTTTGACTTCTGACACAGATTTTTAAAAAAGGGATAGGGTTAGAAAGGGTTTTTAAAAAAAGAGTTTAAAAAAAAACACAGTCCCTGAAGACTCTCTTGAAGCCCTCTCATTTTACAATTTTTAAACTTGTAAAATAAGAAATAAAAACATTTTAGAAGGAAAAAATATGTTGTTGGACCTGTCATTATAATCTACACCCAAGCATATATTCTTCACTTCTCAATACTTCAACTACACTCACATTTGAAATGACAAGAGTTTAAAGCCTTAATCTTATCACTTATCGATAACCTATACGTAATGACGGACTGCCACTACTAGAGGGGTTAAACCGGTAGAGGGAAATTAAACAAACACACCTAGTCATTTTAAAAACGTTTATTGATTTATATGCCGTGCTTGTTTTCCTTTGCTTGGAGCACATGGTTTGCAGCTGTGATGCCAGGCTACTCCATCCAGGTCTTCACCTGCAAACAACAAAGTAGCAGGGCAGTAGATGGTGAAGTGGAAACAACAAGAAAGAAGAACTAGTGAAGCAAACTGTGAACTGACACTAAACTTATCACTTATCAATAAGGGTTGCAGTTATTATATTTTATCAAATAATATCTCTGCCAATTATTTCATTGATCAAACAATTTATCCTTTGCACTACAAAATGCCAGAAAATAGTGAAAAATCATCATGACATTTTGGTCCAAAGCAACATTTCATTATGTAATCGATGAATCTTTCATAAAAAACAGCTTCCAAATAATTTTCTGGCCATTGAGTCATTGATTCAAAAATCGACAGAACCACCTTTCAGCTATTCTTATCTATGGCCTTAACCTGTCGCTACAATAGACTAAAGTTATCATTACTTCTATATCCTTAACTTGTCCATATCTTTCAACTAACAATACAAATACTCAAAACTTAAAGTGAAAACGTAAGTTTTTCAAAGGAGGAAAAAAAGTGTCGGAAAGAAAGATGTAGAACATGTGTGAGCGGTGGTGGAATTACCACCAATTATTACTGTACCTGCTGATCCAACTCGGCCCGGCCCTCTTACATCTCCCGAGGAGGCATGTGCACAGAAGGCCTGGGGCTGCAGAACACAACTTCCGTGTCAAAGCACCCCTCGCCTAATCTGTCGCCTCCTCCTCCTCTGTTCCCGAGACTGTTATGGAGTTCAACAGAGGAGAAAAACGAAGGAACAGGTCAGACCAGTTCAGGAAGAAGAATGAGACAAGTCGTTTGGGTTGAGGGAGGTGGTGGAGGTCACTCTCTCCCAACAGACAGACCAACACCTCACAAATCAGTTGTATTTTCGTGACGGGAAAAAAATCCATTAACATTGACTGTTTTATTGTTCAATTCAATACTGACTACTCACCCGCTGCTGGGCAGTCTGTGGTCCTCCACACTCAAGGCCAGAGGTGGACGGCTGGGGGCCGGGGCTCCTCTCTGGCCGGACAGGGATCACCTGTGGGCCGGAGGTGGAGGCCTGGGGGTTGGCGTTCCTCCCCCTGTCGCAGGACCTTTTATCTGCAGGCTCCTCGAGGTGCTGAGCGGATGTTCTCCTGCTCCCTCTTCTGCTTGTTGTTTTCCTGTTTCACAGACGGAGCGAGGGAAAGAAAGAAAGAATGATGTCAAACTTGTTCGGCTAAATCTCTTTCAGACTGACGCAGCTGAGTTGGATAAATCTACGTTTGACATCAAACTGAGCGTATAATGGAGACTGGACAGAGCAGTAGTTAATATCGTCGATTTGTAATGTTGACAGCATTCCAGAAGTCACTTTTGTGGTACCCAGACTCTCTCGCTTTGTCTAGTCTGATTCCTCAGATATGGATTTCCTACATTCCTCAGAACCACTTAAAACAACCCCCAGAGAAGGAAATTGTCTGTGCAGTGTACATGTGGCATCGTGTTAGGGGTAAACAGTATTTACCTACTTTTTGTCACAACACCAAGTCAACATCAAGCTCTGCCTTTTCCAATTCATTTTCAAAAACATACACGGCATCTAATAAAAAGGCTTGTAAATTAAAGAATTTTGTTTTTGTTGGTTATTTTAATTATTTACACTGAAATCTGATTAGTTATTAACAGTAAAGTCTCAATTTCAATTTTTAACTATTAGCTAATGTTAGCTAACAAGCTAACGTTAATGTCAAACAAATAACACACACAAGAAAAAGTTTTAAAACGATTTTAAAGGATTCGCATTCTTAACCGTTCACATGGCAAGCTGTAAAACAGTCAGTCCTCCTTCTGCTGGTCGTCTCTTGGTGGGTTGCGTAGTCTCTAGCTAACCACTTGTCACTTTCCGACACTGAGCTGTCAGAGCCATGTGTCTCTTTCCGAGCTCAGCTGTGAAATGGCACAGAAGACGAGCTCCTACACAAAAATGTGGTCAGTCATTTCAGATAAGAAGCTGGATCTTCTGTCTCAAGACCTGCTGGAGTGAACATATTCAACTGCAGATGGATGTCCATCACTGAGCTTGGTTCTGTCCGAGGTTTCTGCCTGTTAAAAGGAAGTTTTTCCTCGCCACATCGCGTCAAGTGCTCGCTCATGATGGGAACTGTTGGGTCTAGACCTGCTCTGTGTGTTAAGTGCCTTGAGATTTTGTTGTGATTTGGCGCTATACAAATAAAATTGAATTAAATTGAATTAATACCGCTTGGTCCCCGCAGAAATCAGCTTTTTGGAAATCAGCATCTCATTCAGTTAAGAATGAGACTGTAAATTTTATGTTTTGTACAAATGATCTAGATAATAATTTCTGCGTGAGGAGGTCGTTCATCACAGCACCTGAATAAACTGTGTACATTAAGAAAAAAATATATAATAGTCCAAACCTAGATTATTATTAGTTTTCCCTTTGCATTTGTTATAGTGGAAAATAGTACATGATAATCTGGATCTAGCAAGGGGATTAAGGTATTAGGACAGACCTTGAGAATATACGACCCAATATGGGACTGCAACACATCTCATGACTCACCTTCACAGTAAATCGAAAGCCCAGGTTACCAGGATTCTGGTGTGCTTTGAAAATATCAGAGTCACTGAGCAAAGTGATTCAATCCTGAGAAAAGACAAGAGAATATATAAAAAACAGTAACGGTCAATTTAAAGACTGTAAAATTGTCTTCTTTCTGTCAAAGTCATCAGGTTATTCACATTAAATTATTATATTAAATTGTGCCAGGTGAGTGTCATTTGAACTGCTGAAAGTGACCAGTGACTGATCAGTGCCAATGAAAAACGAAAAGCGACATCAACTTTTGTACGCTCCTCCGTGTTGATAAGAAAGAGAGAAGAACAATACTTTCAATCTAATGGATCAGATCAGAACCTCAGCAGTGTGACACAGAGCAACTTGTTGGAGAACAACAAACCGCTTGACCTCTGTCGGCTTTCGCCTCCCGTTTCCACGTACGCCATTTAGCTCCATTTCTGCACACTGCGGGAGTACAGCTTGGAGACGAGATAGAATAAGAAAAGGTAAAACATTCACCTGTAATAATGTATTTTTATATTATTACATATTCTCATTCTTTATATACACACCATAGTTACTATGTATACTGTCATATCCATCTACCTCTTGTCTTGTATACGTATACTGCTACAGAGTCTAACCATATTTATTTCTGCACACATTTCTGCATACCTTTGCACTCTGGCATCTTCATTTCTTCTAATTTATTTTCACACTATTCACTCAAGGTTTAGGAGGAAAATGTCTATGTTCACCTCGTCTAGTTAGTCAACTTATGTGGAAGTACAAAGCCCAAAGAGAAACCAGAGTCAAATTCTTTGTACGTGTACACATACCTGGCTAAATACAGGTATTCTGAATTGCAAAAATACAATATCTTACAGGTTCAGTAATAGTCAGTTACAGTCAAAAATCAATTCCTCATATTGACAGTATTCACAAGTAGCTCATATGGCTCACAGGTCAAAGCCCATTTTATTTGGCAAATGAAAGACTATGCTGCCATCTTGTGGTGGCAAGAAAATGTAGCACCCATATCTGAAACACACATGAACTTGAGCCAGTGGAAGTAAATACAGTTCCACCAAATATTCCAGTTGGACAAACGCCTGTTCCCGCTCCAGCTACGAAGGACGATTCCCTCTCAGTGTAGGTGCAGGTCACATATTTGACCCTAGGCTTTGAATCAAAACCAAACTCAGTTATGAGGCTGTTGAAGGCCCTGCTTCTTAGTCTTTCACACCTGGCCTGGACAACGCTGCGGCCGCTCTCATTTCTTATGCCATATCACGCTCCTGCTCCATGCTCTGACTCTACATCCAGAGTGTTTGTCAGGTTTAGTCCTTAAAACCGTATTCATTTCTGCACACATTTCTTTTCTTTCTTTCTTTTCTTTTTTTACACTTTTTTCAACACTACTCGTTCATTGAGTCGTAAATCAACAGTTCTTTACAAAGTGTAGTGGCTATCTTTAGTCTACATATTTCTTACTTCTTAATTTGTAAATTTAATAATTAATTATTTCATTAAATCATCATTCAAGTAATTTTTAATTTTCTTAACTTCTTTAATTTGTTTATTTTTTATATTCAACATGTGACGCTAATACACTCTGTATTTAAGTCAGTTCACTTAGAGTTCTTATGAGTAATATCTTTTAAAAATACCTACCATTCAAATTGGTCCACACAATCTCTCCGTAGCTTCAGCTTCATTTTATGCCGACACGAATTGCATTTAATTTCCTTTGTAGTATTTTTTTATATACTGGCCAAAGCAGGCATTTTAGCAGCTCACAAAAATTAAACCTCCAAGTTCACCGCCTGTGTTTGAACGCATATCCCGCCTTTATGAATGAATGGATGGGCCCAGCAGAAAACTTGAATCTCCCACAAGGCAGTTCGACATGTTTACATGTCTTTAGAGAGCGGTCAGCAGCGTTGCCAGATGGACAACAGTTATCGTATTTGTACAATAATTGTGCCCTTTGGACTATAAACGGTCAGTGATGCCAAAAGTCCCATAATGTACGTTAATTTAATCATTGTGTGACACTATGTATTACTACCACTTGTGTGTGCGTCAACTGCTGCCTTCCAGTGTCGTGGGAAATTAAATAGTCACATCTATCAGCGCAGAGGAAAGATGCAACAAATCTATAACATCTAAACATCACACTGTCTAAACAGTTTCTAACATGCATATTTTCTTTCTTTGATGTGCCTTTTTTGATAATATATTTGACATTAGTGCTTTAGAAATGTTTATTGAGTCATATTAGTGACAGCGATTCTTCAAAGTGGGACTTCATGGTGCGTCCCTGAACACAGCACCACTTTCAGCCAGCACAGGCGGCGACAGCAGAAATTACACATTTCTGCTTTTGGTTATGACTCATGCACACTTTCCCCCGATAGTTTAACGTTCCCCATCTGGCAACGCTGTCCGTAAGACATTCTGGGGCTGGAACATGTCCATCAGAACAAGAGCTAAGCGCGGCAAGCGGCCTTCGACTGTCGAAGACGGGGAAGGAGCTGGCAGCAGCAGCGCAGGTAACGTTAAGCTAACTGTTACAGTAACGTTACAAGTCCACAGTTCTAAATTCACGTTTGCTGGCTAACTCATTTGTTGTCTTATTTTACCTGGCTAAATCTGCTAAGCTATCAAGCAAGCACAAACACTAATTGGTTTTTAGCTAGGTAGCTATATTAGCTATATCAGCTAGTCTGGCCAACTTTATCAACACGACATGACGGTGTGGTTTGGATAGTTTTGCTAATCCCACAAAGTCAATGCAGATTGATGCAAGGGGATAAGTTAGCGTTACATGAAGCATTGAAGAACTTGTACGTCTGCTATTAAGGATAGTCGTAATTGTTTTAACTGCCGTTATAACTGATGCTAGAGATGGGGAAGTTCAGGTTGAGAACCTGTAGTAAACCGCTTTAGCAAGCTAGCTATCACACTTTCTATCAGTAGCCCCGTTTTCATGGACAACTTTTTTTAATCGGAATGATTAAAATTGTATTGGAAAAAAAGATGTCCATGTCAACACAGTTAATGATATGAATTGAGATATTGCAACAGGCACCCTCCTGTCTGATTCTAATTGGCTGATCTTTGTAGGTTTTCCTCACATAAATCAGGAATCGAGAAGGAAATCATTAAAGAATCGGATCAATAAGCAGAATTGATAATAGATTTGACATCCATAACATCTTACCAATTCCCACCCCAAGTTAGAACACAATCTTATAGTAACAATCACTTTTGGTTAACTAGCTGCCACTGGTCCTTTTCTGTGTAGCTTCAGGTAACCCTATACCACCATCCCCCACAGCTGTGCTGTGGGCCAAGAAATTGCATGCACAGTTGGAGAAGGCCAAGGAGAAAGATGCGCACTGCCACATTTTTTGAGGGCAGTTCGGTAAAGTGCTGCTGGACGTACTCACAAGTGCATTGTGCAGTACTGATGGACTTGAGCTTCAGCTGCAGCAACAGCTCTTTCACACTGGAGTAGATGGAGACTTGCTTGCAGTTCAGCTCTCTGCTTCATCATGTTAGCTTCTCTTTCAGCGTAAACTAGTTGTGCTCGGGCAGTCTTTGCCTTAGCACAGGCTTTTGTGGCTGAAGAGGCCGTCGATGATGATCGCTGAGAGAGCCTAGTGGATGCTGTAGATGACTGTGACTTAGCATCAAATGACTGAGGAAGCATCTGCTCTTTGGTTGCTTCATCTCCACTGGCTTCATTTTGGTGCATAACAGTCTGTTCTTTAAGATACTTTCTTCCTGAGCATAGACTCATGTTTGCTGAATAATATTTTCTGGTGCTTGAGCCCACTGTGCATCTGTCTTTTTACTATGCTGCCCACGCGGCGCGTGATCTTGTGCGTAGCTTGTTGTGGCCATTTGTCTAAAGCAAAAATCTTCAAAATTCAAACTTCCAAAGGGCCACAAATGCACCAAGTTGGTTAGGCGTACTCACACAGAAAATAAAGGCATTTTCCAGGCAAGATCCACGTTTAAGATGTTTATTTTCAGTATCTTAGCCAGCAAACTTGTTCACCGGGTCGACACAGCATTCGCCGTTCTTACACGGGTTGTGTCTGCACTCGTTAGGGTTAGGATGTTGGGTCTGAGCCTCTCCCCTGAAGGGGAAGAAGGGTGCACGGTCCATCCCCATGAAATTCATCCCCCACCCCTCCCTTTATAGAGATAAGGGTTGGGAGGTTAGGGTTAGAATCGGGTTAGGGATAGATTAGGGGTTGATGTTACAACCTTTCTTGGTCTTCTTCAGGTTTATGGCCCACTTTTCTTTTTGCTGTCCTGGAGAGAGATGTTGTCCCTTCCTTTATCCAGGCAGAAATGAAGGAGCTGTGCTCCTATTTATAGTGACTGGCTCCTCCCACAAACTTTTTTGTCTTTCTTCCTTTTGTATATACTGGCTGTGTTTTTCCTTCTTTGAGACTTTATTAACCATGAACTTATTGTCTTTCTTCATTTTTTTAGAATAAGCATGAGTTATGGACCCCTACTTTCACAGGTAAGTATAAAAAAACCAAACTTCTTGTCTTTCTTCCACAGGTGAGTATAAAAAATGACCTTCTTGTCTGTCTTCTTTTTTCAGTTTTTAACTTCCACAGCTAACTATTAAAAATAAAACAAACAACTTAGGGTGTCCTCTACATACAGAAGTTATTTTTTGTCTTTGTTTTAAATTTTTTAGTTTTTGCATTGTTTGCATTTTTTTCAGCATAACTGTAAACAAAAGTGTCCTGTGAGGAGATTTTCTCCACTGGGGATAGGGTTAGGATTAGGACAGGACTAGAGCATATGTAGTTTAGACCCTGACCATCCACCCTTGTTTCATCCGACTGGGGACCGGTACATGGAGCAGTCCAAAAGGAGAGGCACTGGCTGGCTCGGATTTGAGGAAAGAATTCCCCTCCAAAAGGAGGAGATGGATGTCTCCATCCACCCAGAAGAATGCCTGCACCCCTGGTCCTTTGTCTTTCTCATTGTGCTTTTATTCTGCTTCTTTTTCTGTACATATCCTTTGTTTCTGTTCAAGCTCTTTATATATTCCCCTTTTAATTTTTATACCCTTGGCTTTTTTGCCTTCTATGTGTGCCAACCAACGACGTTTTGACCTTTCTTGGTCTTCTTCAGGTTTATGGCCCACTTTTCTTTTTGCTGTCCTGGAGAGAGATGTTGTCCCTGCCTTTATCCAGGCAGAAATGAAGGAGCTGTGCTCGGGTAAAGGGGGTAATGTCAAGATTTGACAAAACGGCCATGCTCATATAGCTATGTATACCAGGCTTGTTGTTACTATCTTTATATAGTACTTCTGCATAGACATTTCCCTCATGGTGCTGTTGTTTTGCCATCTTTCTACAAGGTCATGTCAAGTGTCAATGAGGTGGTGCCCTATGAAATCGTCCTCTCAATCACCAGGCTGATAAAGAAGTATGGCAAAGAGCTGCGGGTGGTCACCTGGGACATCGTGCTGGGAATCACAGAGCACCTGCTGCAGCAGATCCAAAGACAAGTACTAGAGGAAGAAGGGCGACAAGAGCTTGGTTTCATCTCTCTAGGACTTTTTGTTCTTGATTTATCAGCAAATGAAATTTTGGCAGCTGGAATGAATGGGCTGAAATTTTCCTAAGTGTGGGATCTGCCAAAACAGAAAGTGGTTAGGAGCATGTTGTAGGCTGTTTTGAGACCATTGGACATGGTCCCAGGAAGTGTCAGTATTGTCAAATGTGTTGTCTAAGCCGAAGCCTTGCTAAGCCTTGGCTTGCCTATCCCTGGGATCCTGTAAGCCTAAGCTTGCCTAAGCCTAAAGCTGAGCTCGTGTAAGCCTGTGATGGGGTTAGGGTTAGTTAAAAAAAAAAAGGCATGGGTAGGGCTGTATTTGATGTAAAATTTGAATGGAGTCTGCTTGAGATAAGTGGAAAAAAGAAAGAAAGAGACCGAACCGGTTATTCATATGGCAAATCAGCCGTATTCTGCAACCCCACATGCAGAATGGAAAGCAAGCAGAGGAGAAGTTGATCCCAGAGAAAGAGGTCTCACAGCAAATCCCCTCTGATTCTGAGCCATAGTACTTAAAAACAGATTTACCACTAGAGGGTGCCATACTAAAGGTTGCTGTGGTCAGGCTGCATCCAACCAATCCGCACGCAGGCAAGGTAAGTAGAGCCAGAGCATGTCAATATGAAAGGAACCAAGGAGATTTCAGGAGTTAGCATGGTTTGTTCTGAATCTTTTTGTTCTTAATGTTCACAGAAAATATTTGTTTCTTTTGTTCCGAATCTTTTTGTTTCTTAATGTTTATAGAAAATATTTGTTTCTTTTGTTCTCAATCTTTTTTTTCTTCATGTTCATAGAAAATATTTGTTTATTTTGTTCTGAATCATTTTGTTTCTTAATGTTCTCAGAAAATATTTGTTTCTTTTGTTCTCAATCTTTTGTTTCTTAATGTTCATAGAAAATATTTGTTTAGTTTGTTCCAAATCTTTTTGTTTCTTCATGTTCATAGAAAATATTTGTCTATTTTGTTCTGAATCTTTTGTTTCTTAATGTTCTCAGAAAATATTTGTTTCTTTTGTTTGTTGTTCAATAATGTTCAATTAAAGAGATTGCACTGTTATTCCCTGAAATGTGAATACAGTAGTTCTTCCATTGTTTAGAATTGTTGGAATTATAGAATTTATAGAATTACAGAATATTAATAATATAATTATTCTATTATAGGACCATGCTTTTACCGCCCCTCAAAGGAGGGGTTGGGCTATACCTAACGCACACTTTCATGATCGTGGTTGTCGTCCCTTTACCTAACCCTATAAATCAGTGTTATCCATTCATAAATAAGCTAATACTTTGGCATTTGCACTGTACTGGTATAGCAGTGCAACATATGTTCAATGTACTTACATAAGAGTGGATGTGCCGTTTTTGTTGCACTGTATTTGTTTACAAGGAAAAACAAAAGTAGTTTGAGAAAAGAAAAAAGAAAGAAAATAAAGAAAAAGATTCTGACCTTAACCCTTCTGGAGGCAGGCTTATTCCTCAGTACTAACTTAAAAGATTGCTTGCAGACTTCACAAAAGATGTAATTAAGTTCTGAAGTCATCAGTAGGTTGCTCAGTGTCTGGTTGAATATAGATTCAGCATGTGATAATCTAAGACCTCCAAGCTGCTGTTTGTTGCCTACCTTGTTTAAGGACATCAAATTGAAGAATGAAAGCGAATGAAAACTTTTGCCAAACTTCAAGGCGAAGCTGTAGTTTACCAAAACCATGGAGGAGCCTTCGCATTGTGAGGCAAGCACTTCCACATCTGTCACCCCGGACGTTAGCAACAATGAGCCAGACCAGTATCGATACTCTGACACCACTGACTCTGATCCGGAAAATGAACCTGTTGATGAAGAGCAGCACACACAAATCACAAAAGTGTGAAGTCTTTGTAAACAGGAAAAGAAGAAATTGTACACCAGAAAAAAGGGAGAAAACTTGAATATAAACTCAAAAGAAGAACCTTTGTCCTTCCTACACTCCAAAAAATGATTCTTGGGTGTCATTGGTATTATAAGGGTAGATTTAATTGATTTTACCCTATTTAACATATTCTCAACCTTTATACACTACAAATAAATAAAATCTACGTGATTTGTTCTCATTTGGAGTGAATTCAAATGAAACGCTTAAAATAAACGAGACTGGGACTCATAAATGTTGGCCACTAGGTGGCAGTATTTGTCTCTAGCGTTGTAAAGTGGCTTGCAGCTACAAACGAAGAAGAAGAAGAAGCTTGGACAGCAATGCAGGAATTCTCTCTTCTCCATTTTCCTGGTTGTCAGTAAGCTGTATATCTTTATATTAATTTAATCCATTACTTATAGCTCTCATCAATAAATAGCAGCTGTACATTAAGTAATCTGTCAGTTTTCATGTTAGCTGGATCGTAATACGTTTTTTTAAACATCATCAACCGTCTTTACCTCGTGTCTCCTGAATAAGGGCTAATATTCTCAAATACTTTTATACAGTTGAAGTTAGTTCCACTTAACTAATGTTTAGAACAAAACACTATTATTTCATTGACATAAACATGTCAAAGTATTCCTTGTCTTCATAAAAACTTGCGGTGGGACCATCAATTGTGGCCGACACTGTCTTTTTTCCATGGTCAAATTCAAGCCAGTTTAGTAGTGTAAGATGAGATTTATTTTTGTTGAAGATACATTCAGTAGATTGTCTTATTTTTCATTTCATTACATTGAATCCACATAATTTAATTAATTCTTACTATATTTAGGATTATTGTATTCTGCTGTTTGAGTTTCATTAGGAACTATATAATATGGCGCACTTTACGTTCAGGTAAGGCGAGTTATGATTAAGATGGGCGGAGTGATCTGTCAGAGGTGAGAGGTCATTTTGGGTTGTGAGAGTTAAGTTGTCCTATGCTGGTTCGGACATTAAAGTGGATCAAGCTAACCTTCACATTGTCCCCGTGCTCGTGCTTTACCCACAGCCCTCCGTTTAAGCAAGCAATATGTAAGGCAATAGTTTTAACCTCCAAAACCCTGTCTTACAGTAGTGTTAGTGGCTGTAAACAGCATTGCCCGTTCTGCAATCCCTGTGTGTGTGTGTGGACGGTTTGTGCGCGCATGCAAAAGAAGCTGAAAAAAATGTTTAGCTGATATACAATTTTAGAGCAGTTTTTGTTAGTGGCTGTTTTCAGCATGTAGACCCTTGGATATTAAGATGTTGAAATCCTTTGTTTTATTTTTATTTTTCAACAAATCGTGTTGATATTTTTATTTACACTGCAGTAGACTCTCATCAACTTTAGCTGTAGTATTTTTGTTTCAAATATTTTTATTAAATCTTTCAAACATGTCATCCATCAAGCAATTCCTTCATCTTTTTTCTTTTTACAAAGGAAAATAAAGAGACAAAAAATATATATTATACTCCCCCAGGAGTGCTACCAGTCGGTATCTACCATGCAGGTTGTATTTCAAATTTAACTAATTTCAACCTTTTAGGTAGGAGATTAAGTGCCAAATGGGGTGCCAAATCTTTTCAAACTCCTTAAGTTTGTCTTTAAGAATGAATCTTATTCTTTCTAAGTGCAGAGTGCCTGTCAGCTGAATAGGAGAATGAGCTTCTTAGCCGTAAGGAGCACATAAGATAAAAGATGTTTGTGAGCTACGCTCAACCTCCTTTGCCTATCTGATATTCCTACGATAATCAATATTGGATTTGGGCACAAACCACAGTTATGAAGTAGGGTTGCCTCTGGTGAACCACATGTCACACTGAGGTGAAATTTCAGGAAAGAATCTATGTAGTTGTAATTTTGCATAATGTAATCTATGCAGCACCTTGAATTGTATCAAGTTGTCTTGTATTAATTTAGCATTTATGTATGTGTTCAAGACTCTTGTCCCAAGTATCATCTGGTATCTGTACACCCAGTTCAGTTTCCCATTCTGCTTTAATGGTGTTTGTTGAAGTCGGGACTATATTCTGGAGTGAGTTATACAAATGAGAGATTATATTTTCAGACCCAGCAAGATGTTTCAGACAACCATCCAATTTACCCGGCCCTGCACTCTCAAAGTTGGGGAGGTGTGCTCTCACATAACTCCTGACCTGAAGGTATTTAATAAAGTCCTGCTGCGTGAGAGTGTATTTCACTTGAAGCTGTTGGTAAGATATGAATGTCCCCCCCAGGTATAAATCGCTCACCTTAGATATTCCCATCTCTCACCACGCAAGGAAACCACAATCTATGTTGAAGGGAGCGAATGAGGGATTTGCCACTATGGGTAATGAGAAAGACACCGTCCTTAGATTAAAATGTTGGGATATTTGTTTCCAAATGCGTATAGTGTTATGAATAATTGGGTTATTGTTGTAGTTTACTTAGTGGTACCGGTGACAAGACAACTGCTCCAACGGCAAAAGGTAGGCAATCCTCCCACTCCATCTCCAAGCCACTACATAACACTGTTGTATCATCCAGCCAATAAATAATGGAGCGGATGTTAGCAGCCCAATAGTAGTGTATGAAATTCGGGAGGGCCAGGCCTCCACTCAATTTTGGTTTGCAAAGGTGGGCTTTCCCTATTCTATGTATTTTTTAATCCCATACAAATGATAGAATAATTGAGTCTATTCGTTTGAAGAATGCTTTAGTGATAAAAACAGGTATATTCTGAAGAAGATATAACAGCTGTGGAAGAAATATCATCTTAACAGCATTTATCTCAATTAGAGAGATAGGGAGCGTCCTCCAAAATTGTACGCTATTTTGCAGCTTAGTTAGCCTTAAATAGTGAATTATAATGCCTAGTGACTACTATGCCTAGGTCTGATCTGGATGCACTAATTTACCTATTAAAACACTAAGTCTTTTGGCCAAAGTTTTTGTGAGAATTTTTTGATCCGTGTTTAATAGGGATGTAGGTCTGTAAGATCCAACCTCCTCCAGATCCTTCCCTTTTTTTGGAATTAAAGTGATAGTCGCCTCATTCAATGTATGTGGAAGTACACCACAGTCAAACGCCTGTCCATACATTCTATTCAAGTAGGGCACCAGCAATTTGTTATGTTTTTTATAGAATTCATTACAGAATCCGTCCGACCCTGGAGTATTACAGTTTTTAAGGGATTTTATTGTTTCTGAAATTTCCCCCAATGTAATATTGGCTCCCAGGAAGTCACGGTCCACCTGGTCTCATCTTGGGAGTTTACACTTGTCCAGGAATGTTTGCATTTCCCCTGGGGTTGGATTCATTTGAGAGCTATATAAAGTCTCATAAAATTGCTCAAATCTCTCATTTATAGCCTTATGTGAAGTTAAGAGCTCCCCAGTGCCCGATTTAATTCTATGGATCACACATTCGCTCTCCAGGTTACGCAGTTGTCTAGCCAGTAATTTATGGGGTTTATTGCCAAACTCAAAGTATTTCTGTTCTGTAAGCATAAAGGCTTTACTAATTTTGGCTGAAAATATTTTGTTAAGTTTGTATTTGAGTGTTAGAATTTGGTTAAATTTCTCTTTGGAGGGGCATTGTGCATTTTCCATATCAAGCCTATGTATTTCCTCTTCTAGTTTTGACTGTTCCTCTCTATTGCGGAATGATATAATACAGCCCCTTAAAAAGGCCTTAAATGTCTCCCACAGTAAAGACGGAGCAGTTTCAGGTTTGTCATTTGTTTCGAAAAATGTATCAACATGTGTTTTAATATATTCGCAAAAAGCCGAATCAGTTAAAAGCTGTGAATGAAACCTCCAGTTTCCTTGTTGTTGGTCTACCTCACCTAGTCTCAACGAAAATGTCACTGGACAGTGGTCAGAAATAATAATGTTATGGTATTTCACGTTACCTACACATGATAATAATTTACCATCAACCAGAAAGTAGTCTATTCTTGTGTATACATTATGGACATGGGAGTGAAAAGAGTATTCCCTGCCTGCTGGATTAAGAGCCCTCCATAGATCAAACAGGTTCATGTTCTTGATATAGGTGTTGAGGAGCTTACTTGTATTGGATGGAGCTATGCTTTGAGTTGATGATCTATCCAAATGCTGGTCTAGCGCACAATTGAAGTCGCCACCAATAATCAAGTTAGCATTAGAGATGTCTGGTATCAACCGAAGCACCTTCCTAAAAAAATCTGGATCATCCTGATTAGGCCCATAAATATTGAACAATGTAACATGCCTTGAGTACAGTTCTCCCACCACCAATACATACCTCCCCTCTTTTTCAGCAACAGTAGAATGGTGTTTAAAAGGGACATCCTTAAGAATCACAATGGCTACTCCTCTGGACTTAAATGGAAAGGAGGAGTGATAAGTTTGATTTATCCATTTACATCTAAGTCTGAGATGTGAATCTTTCTTTAAGTACATTTCCTGCAAAACTATAACCCCTGACTTAAGAGATTTTAAGTGCCAAAAGCCAACACCTTGCCTCTTTTAACTGGTTCATTAAGTCCTTTCACATTCCATGAAGAAAAAAATATTCCCCCCTTCCTCTCCTTTGTTCCCCCTGCATTGTTCTGTGTCATGTGTCTGTGTCAAAATCCTGTCTATCAGGTAGCACTCCTCCCACCCATCCCCGAACCCCCTGACTTATAAAGTAAAGCCATTAACTTTCAACATTATTAAATGGCGGGAAAGAAAGAAAGAAAAAGATAAGATAAGAAACAGCAATGAGTGTGTAACTATGAATGCCTGTAGGGATCCCTGATATTCCTAGTGTCTATGAATATTAACACAATAACAGCTCTCAATAACAATAACAAAAGAGGACCAAAAGTCCAGGTACATCTATCCATATATCCAAGGTAATGGAAACAAACACAAATACTCCAACCCACTGCCTACTGCAGATGAGAAATATAGAAATTGTAAATTATGATGTTCACCATAATAGTAGGAGTAGGCGTCTTGTAAAGATTATGAAGGTTAAACAAACCAGTCCCAATTTTGAGGGAAACATCAGTCCACCTGTAATATAATCAAATACTACGTTACCGTCCCAATCTTCTACTCTGTGTTAAAGTATAAGTGAGGGCTTCTTGGGGGTCAGTAAACATTCGCTCTCTGCCATCATGTGTCACCCGCAGCTTAGCTGGATACACAATTCCAAATCGGACCCCGGGCTTGCCCTGGAGCATTTTCCTGACCGGTGTGAAGGCAGCCCGTGCTTTGGCAACTTCTTGTGGAAGGTCTCTGAACATCTGGATCCGCTGTCCCTGGAAAGTTAAATCTTTCTTGCTAGTGATCTTGCGGAAGATGTCCTCAAAGTTGTGCCCATAGTGAATTTTTAAAATGATGTGGCGCGGTGGTTCACCATCTCCTGGCCACTGCCAGGGAGCTCTATGGGCACAATCAATAATTGGCTTTCCTTCAGCTCCAGAACCTCCTTCAACAGGCCCGCTGCAAACTCCCTGGGTGCCTTTCCATGCTCCATTCGCTCGTTCAGGCCCGTGATCCTCAGATTCTGTCTTTGAGCGTCCTTCTAAGTCCAAACATTTCCCGTTGATGCGGTCCACTTGTCTGGTGAGATGCTTCACCTCCAACTCAGCAACTCTGCCTACTGTGGCGGTTGCTGACTGCTCCAGTCCCTGTAGCATTTTAGCTTGTGACTCGGTCTGTGTTTTCAGAGGCGTGATGTTTGAGTCAGTCTCTGTTTTCGAAGCAGCAATTTCAGCTCTCAGTATGACCGGTGCCTGTAATGTAGGTAGTTGCGCTCCTGACTAAAACAAACGGCAGTACAATGCAAAGCAAATAAACAGTTGTTATTGAAATTATTTCCAATTTAAGTAATACAAGTGAGGCAGCTAACATTTAGAGGCAGCTTGGTGTGGAGCTGCTTTGTAACATCTCTTGTCGATTAGGGTCTGTTGCTCAAAACACTATTTAACATCTCAATAAAATTAAACTGTGTAGTATTATTGACATGATGAATTTGTATTCTTGTTTTAGGTTTATATATTGGAAGTTTTTCCTAAACATGTATTTTGTCTTGCAGATAGTGAAATTCTTATTCTGTGATATTGCCATTCCCATTCCCATTGTCGAACACTGTGCACCGGGCAACCTCCATAAGTATCATGTAGTAGCCTTTAGTTATAATTCATATGTTTTTACATAAATTTTTTTATATTAAGTTTAATGGTCACAGATGCCTATTTTGGAACACCTACAATATATATTTTATTCAATAAGATGTATTTTTTGTTGAAATTTGTTTCTTTTCAAGTAAATATAGATATCACAGAATTCATAAATCCTCTGGAGTCCAGGGTATAATTGGCCATTTTGGGCTACTTTTGATTTTCTTAAAAACGGTTTGCCTTGCCTTGTTTGGTGTCAGCACAACCTCACATGTGTGACTGTACAGTTATTTTTTTCTCATTTTGAAAAAGTGTATTTACAATAAAACCACACAAAAAACCGATGTGAGAAGGAAAAAGCCATAAACATTTTTACAAATTGTAAACTTAAGAAAATACATGTTTAAATTTGGCAAAGAGCAAAGTTCTATTCAACTTCACAATAGAAAGCAAGGAATATGTCAGGCGTTTTTGTACAGCTGTTTACAGCACAATAAAGGGTGACGATATGCTTAAATTGTAAACTTCTAAACTTCCAAAAATATGTA
Organism: Holacanthus passer; assembly: GCA_025331565.1. Classification (NCBI taxonomy): domain Eukaryota; kingdom Metazoa; phylum Chordata; class Actinopteri; family Pomacanthidae; genus Holacanthus; species Holacanthus passer. The sequence continues at coordinate 47,632 of JAFREQ010000283.1, forward strand.
GATATTTAGCTAACAACACATTTATAGTCAATGTATTTAAAACATCTCGGTAATCTGTCAAGCACCTTTTGTCCACAAGGTGCCAGCATTGACACTTTACTGGCTCTCTGCACCATCCGGGCTGCCTGCCCATAAGTTTTCTGAGAAGTTCATGTGATGCATCCTTCGACCAATGGGCAGAGGGTTGCTGTGTAATTTTTTTGTCGGGAGGGGGTTTGGATAGTCTTCAAACTCCCACAACACGCGCACAATATGCAGGAAAAAATATTGTAATGGAGGTGATGGTTTAACTGAAGTACACACTTGAGGCCTCTGATATGCCTGGATTTAGCTACTGATTCTAGAGATGAGCAATCTCCCCTGGTTGTCCGGTTGGAACATGAAGATGGCAAATTATCTGACAGACACACTCACTCTCTTTGAGATGCCACTCATTTTTTTGTCTTCCAGCAATTTGTAGCGTGATGATGTTTGTATGTGGGTGTGTGGTATCTATAAAAATAAACAAACATACACATATTAGATATATAAACATCAATATAAGAATAAACAAGATGTGTACATCATACAATGACACATGAAACAAACCACACTCTTAACTTTAAGGGAATGTCAACAAATTACTAAATATATATGCTAAGTACACAAACACTAGTGATACATATATAGAAAGGAGGTGAATTGTGAGACGGTCCCTAACGGAAAAGTGAAACTTAAAAGTCCGACGACAGGATAGCATAAACGTTATAAGAATGAACAATTTAAACACACAGAGCTATCAAGTAAACAGTATAAACCACAGAAGATAGAAATATGAACAATGACTATATTATACTCTACTGACAATGATGCAGGTACAGCAGGGTGATGCAGCAGCTTAGATTAATGCGATTAGACACAATACAGGAGCATGATGCTACAGCTACACAGACAAACTAGAGAAATGACCTATTGAATATATGGTAACAACTTACATTCTCATGGACGCACAGAAAATTAGAAACAAGTCCAGTAAAGACAGAATAGTTTGGATAAGAAGGATGCTCGAGTGCCGCCCCTCGGTCTGCTGCTCCACACTGAGTGTCCGCAAGAAAGTCAATGAAGACTGGCAGGTGGCTGCGGTCGTCTGTGATTGGTGTTTTTGAAAGATGTGCTTTTCAAACTGACATTTACAGCACATTTAATTCTGATACACTGATATCTTTAAAAATCACAACCTTCAGATAGATGCATCAGTCATAAAAGAACTTGCAGCAGCAGTTTGTACATCAAAGAGGGTCCACTCGCTACTGGCTTTAAACGCAAACAATATTACAAAGAACAGTTTTGTGTTGTAGAGCCAGTTGAATTCATTCTTAACACAAAGCCAAATCAAACATTTCAGTATATTCCCTTATTGCAGTCTCTTCAACAGGTACTCGGTAATACTGAAGTATTAAACAATATTTCTGACTTTTACAGGGCTTGCAGAAGTGCTACTGTAGGGTCTGACAAGCAGCTCTACACGTCCACAAGAGACAGCCTTTTCTTTAAAGAAAACACTTTCTTTGCTGGTGAGGATTGAAAAATATCTGTATATTTGTACATAGATGATTTTGAAATTTGTAACCCCCTGGGCACATCACAAAAGAGACATAAGTTGTGTGGCATTTATTGGACTTTAGGTAATTTGCCGCCGGGTTCTCATTCCACACTCACCTCTATCTATGTAGCAACTCTTTGCAAGACTAACTACTTAAAGGTGTATGGGTATGCTAAGGTCTTGCAGCCCTTGCGAGATCTAGCCACTTTAGAACACCAAGGTGTTTATATTTCAAAGCTCGGAAAGTTTGTTAAAGGAACAGTCCAATGTGTCATTACAGACAATCTCGGTGCTATGGGATAGCAGGCTTCATTGAACATTTCACAGGGAAGCATGTCTGCAGATCTTGTACAGGTGAGAAGGCAGATTTTAATTCCAAAACGGTTTTGTCTGGTGCGTTTGAACTTAGAAATAAAGAGACACATGGTGCACATGTTAAGTTTGCACAAGATGGTGGATTGACCTGTTTTGGAGTACAGCGAGCTTGTATTCTAACCGAACATCTTGCTCATTTTCATGTTACCAGAGGATATCCTCCTGACATCGTACATGACTTGTTTGAGGGCATCATACCGCTTGAGCTCGCTCTTTGCATAGGGTTATTGATCTCAAAGAATTACTTCAGTCTCAATAGTCTTAACAAATCAATACTAAATTTTCCTTTCAAGTGGGGTGATAAAACCAACCGACCACACGCTATACCGCAAACCTATGCATCTAAAAAGACCATAGGAGGCAATGCACATGAGAATTGGTCATTATTAAGACTGCTTCCTTTCATTGTTGGAGAAGTGATACCAGAAGGTGATTCAGCCTGGCAGGTGCTCTTGGACTTGAAGGGCATTGTCGAACTGGTTGTTGCTCCTGTGCAAACAAATGAGACCATTGCATATCTAAACTGCAAAATTTCTGAACATAGAGATAAGTTACTTGACCTGTTTCCTGATATTAAGCTCTTGCCCAAACATCATTTCCTTGGACATTACCCTCAAATGATAGCAGAGCACTATGGGCCATGAGATTTGAGGCCACGCATAGTTTTTTCAAACAAGTTGCACGGCAGACAAATTGATTGCTTCAAGAACATTGCACTTACCCTGGCATCCAAACATCAGCAGATGATGCCTATCATATCAGTTCTCCCAGTTATAGAAAATCCATATTGGAGGTAGCAAATGTCTCCACAGTTCCTGCAGATATTCTAAATCAGGAGGTGGCATCAACCCTCCGGCAGAATTTTCCAGGAATCAGGTCCATCAAGTCCATCTTGCAAAAAATGTGATATTCCAGGGTATCAGTTACAGAAATGGAATGCTACTTGCATACGGATCTGCAGGAGGACTTCCTGAATTTGCAGAAGTCAGGCAAATTTGCATCATTCAGGACAAGCTTAGCTTCATTGTCAGGCTCATGTGTGCCTGGTACAGGAAGCATTTTAGAGCATTTGAGCTGACCACATCCCCCAGTAGAGAGGTTGCCCTGGTTTCACTTGAGCAGTTAAGTGAACCTTATCCACTTGCTGACTACATGGTCGGAGGGATGCGAATGGTGACTTTCAAAAGACACATAATAATTACAGGTTTGATCATATAGCCTTTTACTATTCCATCATTTGTAGAGGGGTTGGGGGGATAAGCCATATTCAGGGGCAGATAAAAAAAATTGAAGTCGTAGACTATATTTACATGGCAGCCATCTTCTTGTGATGCCACGCTGTGTGTGTGGAAAGCTTGTATATTGTTATGTATTATTACAGTTATTCAGGTGGGAAGTTGTGTAAGCGTTGTAAAAAGTTGCATAACCAGTGGGCATTTCACAGCTTTCTCATTAATATACAGCAAAAAAAGGAAAGAAGCTGAGGAGAATCAAGAGAGATTAGACCATATTTTAAGTAAATAAAACATATATTACAGCCCACGAGCTAATCAGTATGCAGCTTGTATTAGCATTCAGCCAATTTCTAGTAAACAAAAACATTTTGAAATCTTTGATACGAGTGTAAAGGAGAGGAGTTTGAATGAGCAAAATTTTTTTTTTTTACATTCTAAGTTACATTTGTTGTTGGCAATTTTCTCATTTTGTTATTTGAGCTGGACGACATTTACTCAGCGCTTTAGGATTCCACTAAGGCTCAGCTACATGCGACCAGAGAGTCCAGTGTTTGTTACAGATCTCCATGTCATTTTTGCTCAGAAACAGAAAGACAGTGTGTGTTTGTTTGTCTGAAGAATGTACAGTGGCTTTTATCGTGCTGAGGGACAGAGCCGGCCCAAGCCTCCATTGGGCCCTAAGCCAAATTTGATTTTGGGGCCCTCTATTTCAATAATATTAATTGTTGATCATTCAGACACCTATTCTAAACCCATTGTGGCTCTGGCAGTGTTGTTTACATTATCCTTTTGTCAGCCTAACATCTTTACACATTTAAGGGGGGGGGCAGTTAATTACATAAATACCAATGCAATAATAATACAAATAATACCAATGAATGAATGATGAATGATGCCAAGGGTGCCACATATGATTGTTAATTTCAAAATGTAGCACATTCAGCTACAAGAGCAGCCTGGGGTTTATTTACACAACATTCCAAGTCATAAAGCAATATATTTACTGTAGAAGTGTCATCTGGTTTATGATTTTTTGTTTCATAAAAGAAAAACTGCAACAGCAATGTGCAAGAATAATTTTTAGTTGAACAACAATAAAGTGCAACAACAAATAAAATCACTTCGATAAATGTAAAAAAACAACAACACAGACAACAGACAGAATTGAGTACAGTACAGAGGGCCACTCAGCTGGGTCCACTGGCAGAGCTGGTGATGATCCATACTGTGTAGACGATGTTGTGATGGAAGTTGCTGAGGAAGTGACAAAAGAAAGACGATGACTTTAAAAAGAAGGACCTATAAAGCCATTAAATTACAGTCCTGGACTGAATTATTCATCTCTGAATGTTCTACATTACAATGAGCAATTACAAAGGATGTTTTGCTGTTAACTTACCGGGTAGATCAGCAGGGGTAGCAGACACAGAGGGGGCAGTGGGCACAGAGGATGGCGGTGCAAGAAAGTGCTCTGGAGTGGATGGACCTAGGATGAAAAAAAACAGCAACAAAAGCTAGCCATGTTAGATGAAATATTACACTAGAAAAATGATGCTGCTTACTTTTTTTTAAATAACAAAAATGATTAAAATTTCATTATATCAGTTTATTTTTGCTTGTAATAAGATAAACTCTGCCAGTTGAACAACTGAAATTTGCTTCAGAAATTTTAAGATAATGTGCATTGTCTAAGAAGTCCCTCATAATATGATTATATCTTAGATTAAATCTTAATGAAATAATTTAACAGTTATATAAAATGTGTATTGCTATTCATTTACCAGGTAAATCAGCTGTGGTAGCCGACACAGAGGGGACAGGGGGCACAGAGGATGGGGGTTCAAGACAGGCTTCTGGAGAGGACGGAGATGGACCTAAGAGGAGATACATACATACATATACACACATATTAATTCGATACTTTGACTTAATTTATTTCCCTTCAGGTGTAATCCTTATACTTAGACATTAAACGTATATGGTATGGTGGCAGTCTTCCTCACCTGACGTATTACCCACGGCTGAGCCTGAGGATGTGGACTGGGCTTCTGTGCCAAAGTACTTTAACAGTGCTCCTGGGGAAGTTTCACATAACTTATGAGTTGATGTAATAAGGACTGTTTATTTTACTCACATGAATTCCCAGGCTCTTTGTACCCAGCAATTTGTGCAAACAACATATCTCAAACTATAACTAGTAGCCTGATGCAAAAACATCTTGCTAGCACCGCACTTGCTAGCAAACAAGGTGACGTTGTAATTAGTGTTTGCTATTAAACGTTAGCAAAAACGTTGTTTTCAAGCAATAACAAAAACAACAACAATCCCAATATATATATATATGCCTTGGGCCGGCTCTGGTGTGATGTTTCGATGTTATAGATTTGTTGCATCTTTCCTCTGCGCTGTAGATGTGATTTTTTAATTTCCCACGACACTGGAAGGCAGCAATTGACGCACATACAAGTGGTAGTAATACATAGTAATAATGTAATAATACAATGATTAAATTAACGTACATTATGGGACTTTTGGCATCACTGACCGTTTATAGTCCAAAGGGCACAATTATTGTACAAATACGATAACTGTCGTCCATCTGGCAACGCTGCTGACCGCTCTCTAAAGACATGTAAACATGTCGAACTGCCTTGTGGGAGTTTCAAGTTTTCTGCTGGGCCCATCCATTCATTCATAAAGGCGGGATATGCGTTCAAACACAGGCGGTGAACTTGGAGGTTTAATTTTTGTGAGCTGCTAAAATGCCTGCTTTGGCCAGTATATAAAAAAATACTACAAAGGAAATTAAATGCAATTCATGTCGGCATAAAATGAAGCTGAAGCTACGGAGAGATTGTGTGGACCAATTTGAATGGTAGGTATTTTTGAAAGATATTACTCGTAAGAACTCTAAGTGAACTGACTTAAATACAGAGTGTATTAGCGTCACATGTTGAATATAAAAAATAAACAAATTAAAGAAGTTAAGAAAATTAAAAATTACTTTAATTATGATTTAATGAAATGATTAATTATAATTAAATTTACAAATTAAGAAGTAAGAAATATGTAGACTAAAGATAGCCACTACACTTTGTAAAGAACTGTTGATTTACGACTCAATGAACGAGTAGTGTTTTGGTGAATAGTGTAAAAAAAGAAAGAAAGAAAAGAAATGTGTGCAGAAATGAATACGGTTTTAAGGACTAAACCTGACAAACACTCTGGATGTAGAGTCAGAGCATGGAGCAGGAGCGTGATATGGCATAAGAAATGGGAGCGGCCGCAGCGTTGTCCAAGACTAAGAAGCAGGGCCTTCAACAGCCTCATAACTGAGTTTGGTTTTGATTCAAAGCCTAGGGTCAAATATGTGACCTGCACCTACACTGAGAGGGAATCGTCCTTCGTAGCTGGAGCGGGAACAGGCGTTTGTCCAACTGGAATATTTGGTGGAACTGTATTTACTTCCACTGGCAGAAGTTCATGTGTGTTTTCAGATATGGGTGCTATATTTTGTTGTCACCACAAGATGGCAGCATAGTCTTTCATTTGCCAAATAAAATGGGCTTTGACCTGTGAGCCATATGAGCTACTTGTGAATACTGTCAACATGAGGAATTGATTTTTGACTGTAACTGACTATTACTGAACCTGTAAGATATTGTATTTTTGCAATTCAGAATACCTGTATTTAGCCAGGTATGTGTACACGTACAAAGAATTTGACTGTGGCTTCTCTTTGGGCTTTGTACTTACACATAAGTTGACTAACTAGACGAGGTGAACATAGACATTTTCCTCCTAAACCTTGAGTGAATAGTGTGACAATAAATTAGAAGAAATGAAAATGCCAGAGTGCAAAGGTATGCAGAAATGTGTGCAGAAATAAATATGGTTAGTGTAAGCGCCATTTATTATTTAGTGAATTTGTTTACTGTTAAATTGTATTTCTTATTGAGCACAGTGAGAGAATATTTTAATTTAGGGTCAGGAAATATTGTTGAATGTTTTATGTGACTTTATTCCTGTTTGTTTGCCCTCTGAGCTTTATTTTGTCATCCTGTGCAATTTCCGTTGATTAAGAACAGATTAGCAGGAAGTGGAATTTTATTGTGAAATGCTTTAGTTAGTGAATAAATGAGTGATGGCGGAGCAACACGGTTGTTTACCGTCGTTGTTGGCGTTGCCACCAGCCGACTCAACGCGTAAACAGTCTCCTGTCCTCTACGTCATCTATAGATGTGGCTATATGTAGAAGTAAGTGGATACGAAGAATTAAGAGATATGTAGACTGAAGATAGCCACTACATTAAGTAAACAACCAGCTCACGAAAAGACGACTGCTAAAGCTAACGCATGCTAAAGAAGCTAAGGCGAAACAAGTGACGAAGACGGTGTTTGAAGACAGTAAGGACACTGATATGCCACAGAATTGCGCCAGAAAGATGAAGAAATGTATGCTACTCATCTTCTTGAAAAAGTGAGACAGCAAGTAATGTTTTGGTCTTCAGAAGATGACACTCATTGAGAAAGCTAGCTACGCTTTGTGTCATAGACCATTTTCATGAACACTTGTTGAATAAGAAGTTGCGTACGCATCCAATATGGCGGACGACGGCAAGCACGTAAGGCCGAGAGCACAGAGCTGCAGCAGCAGGACCGACCACAAGAGGGCAATAAAGTACACGGAAAGAGGTTTGGAAGAGCAACTAAGCAGGTATATAAATACGAGACGATCCAAGCTGTCATAGTTAACATCAAAAATGAATAAAATAAGCGGTCTAATGAAAGACAATGGGAATCCAGACATTATTGATGAACATTTAGAAGAATGCTGCAAACTTTTAAAGGAGTTTACTCATGCAAACTATGAGGTACTCATGCTGTTGCCCGATGAGGAAAAGGATGCAGATCAGACATTTTGGTTCAAACCAAAAGAGGAACAATTCAACAATTTCATGAGTGAAGCTGAAAGGTGGATAGCTACAAGAAGACAACAAAATGAAGATGTGAGTCCAGACAATAGTGTATCTGTAACAGTTACACCAGCAGAAAATAAGTCTGGTCTCTGTGTTGCACAAAGCACAACAAGCAGCCACTCATCAAGATCATCCAGATCATCCAGATCATCTAGAGCATCATCCATCTCATCTATACGGCAGAAGGAACAAGCAGAACGTGCCGCCTTACTTGCACGTGCAGCATCCCTGAAACAAAAACAGGCATTAGAGCTTGAAGAATGCAAGTTAAAGGCAAAGAAGGATCAGCTTGAGATCGAGACAGCTATTGCTGAGTCTACAGCCAAAATAAAAGTGCTGGAAAATTGTGAGTATGAGAACAAACACTATGTAACTGGTCATCCTGAGGCAAGCTTTGAGGACAATCAGCAGCCAAGCAGACAGGAGTTAGTAATAAAATGTGAACACACTGAACAGCCACAAGTGAATGAAAATAAAGTGAAACATGAACATGACATGCAGCAAAATGATGTCAGTAATGATACAGAAACAAAATGACATCACTGAGATGTTAGTTAAACAACAGAGACTGTCACATTTGCCCCAAAGAGACGTACCTGTTTTCAGCGGTGACCCCCTTGAGTTTAAATCCTTCATGAGGGCTTTTGACCATACTATTCATGATAAAGCTGATAGTGACAGTGATAGGTTATACTACCTGGAACAGTTCACCAGAGGTGAGCCCAGAGACTTAGTCAGAAGTTGTCAGCACATGAATCCTCAACAAGGCTACAATGAAGCAAGAAAATTGCTGACTTATCACTATGGTAACGAACTGAAAATCTCAACTGCCTATATGAACAGAGCATTCAGCTGGCCGCAAATTAAACCTGATGACGCTAAGGCTCTTCATAGTTACTCGCTGTTTCTAACTGGCTGTAACAATGCAATGCAAGACCTTAATCAGCTCCAAGAAATGGAGAATCCCACTAATCTCAGAATCATTATCTCCAAGTTACCATACAAGATGAGAGAGATGTGGAGAGTTTCTGCCTTCGACATTCAAGAAACAAGTGGAAGGAGAGCAAGATTTTCAGATCTGGTCAGATTCATAAACAGACAAGCTAAAATAGCTGCAGATCCTTTGTTCGGTGACATAAAAGATGCTGAGGATAAGGGAAAACCTTATGCAAATGTGAGAATGACAAGAGCATCCAGGCCAAAGGGGAGTGCATTTGCCACAAGTGTAGCACCAGCTACAAATGAACAGTCAACTGAAAGCTGTAAAGGCTCCTCTCGCCACACCATTAATGCCTTTCAGAAGCCATGTATATATTGTGAAAAACAACATACATTGGCAGAATGTCACAAAATCAGAAACCAGCCTTACAAAGATAGACTAGAGTTTCTTAAAGGAAAAGGACTGTGTTTTTCATGTTTGACACCAGGACATTTGAGTAAAGACTGTAAGAAAAGAGTTTCATGTGAATACTGTTCTAAGAGACATCCAAGCATGCTTCATTGCACAAAGGAAGGGGACAATGAAGCAGTTGAGACAAGTCAGAGAAACACCACAGAGAGCACTACAACTTATGAAACAACACACATCTCAGGTGGAACTTGTGGAAAAGACAGTCGTGTCTTAGCAATTGTGCCTGTGTGTGTCAAGTCAAAGAAAGGCAGCAAGGTAATAGAGACGTATGCATTCATGGATAATGGAAGCCAAGCCACTACAGTTAGACTCTGTAGCAGTATACGTATACAAGACAAGAGGTAGATGGATATGACAGTATACATAGTAACTATGGTGTGTATACAAACAATGAGAATATGTAATAATATAAAAGTACATTATTACAGGTGAATGTTTTACCTTTTCTCATTTTATCTCGTCTCCAAGCTGTACCACCGCAGTGTGCAGAAATGGAGCTAAATGGCGTACGTGGAAACAGGAGGCGAAAGCCGACAGAGGTCAAGCGGTTTGTTGTTCTCCAACAAGCTGCTCTGTGTCACACAGCTGAGGTTCTGATCTGATCCATTAGATTGAAAGTATTGTTCTTCTCTCTTTCTTATCAACACGGAGGAGCGTACAAAAGTTGATGTCGCTTTTCGTTTTTCATTGGCACTGATCAGTCACTGGTCACTTTCAGCAGTTCAAATGACACTCACCTGGCACAATTTAATATAATAATTTAATGTGAATAACCTGATGACTTTGACAGAAAGAAGACAATTTTACAGTCTTTAAATTGACCGTTACTGTTTTTTATATATTCTCTTGTCTTTTCTCAGGATTGAATCACTTTGCTCAGTGACTCTGATATTTTCAAAGCACACCAGAAACCTGGTAACCTGGGCTTTCGATTTACTGTGAAGGTGAGTCATGAGATGTGTTGCAGTCCCATATTGGGTCGTATATTCTCAAGGTCTGTCCTAATACCTTAATCCCCTTGCTAGATCCAGATTATCATGTACTATTTTCCACTATAACAAATGCAAAGGGAAAACTAATAATAATCTAGGTTTGGACTATTATATATTTTTTTCTTAATGTACACAGTTTATTCAGGTGCTGTGATGAACGACCTCCTCACGCAGAAATTATTATCTAGATCATTTGTACAAAACATAAAATTTACAGTCTCATTCTTAACTGAATGAGATGCTGATTTCCAAAAAGCTGATTTCTGCGGGGACCAAGCGGTATTAATTCAATTTAATTCAATTTTATTTGTATAGCGCCAAATCACAACAAAATCTCAAGGCACTTAACACACAGAGCAGGTCTAGACCCAACAGTTCCCATCATGAGCGAGCACTTGACGCGATGTGGCGAGGAAAAACTTCCTTTTAACAGGCAGAAACCTCGGACAGAACCAAGCTCAGTGATGGACATCCATCTGCAGTTGAATATGTTCACTCCAGCAGGTCTTGAGACAGAAGATCCAGCTTCTTATCTGAAATGACTGACCACATATTTATGTAGGAGCTCGTCTTCTGTGCCATTTCACAGCTGAGCTCGGAAAGAGACACATGCCTCTGACAGCTCAGTGTCGGAAAGTGACAAGTGGTTAGCTAGAGACTACGCAACCCACCAAGAGACGACCAGCAGAAGGAGGACTGACTGTTTTACAGCTTGCCATGTGAACGGTTAAGAATGCGAATCCTTTAAAATCGTTTTAAAACTTTTTCTTGTGTGTGTTATTTGTTTGACATTAACGTTAGCTTGTTAGCTAACATTAGCTAATAGTTAAAAATTGAAATTGAGACTTTACTGTTAATAACTAATCAGATTTCAGTGTAAATAATTAAAATAACCAACAAAAACAAAATTCTTTAATTTACAAGCCTTTTTATTAGATGCCGTGTATGTTTTTGAAAATGAATTGGAAAAGGCAGAGCTTGATGTTGACTTGGTGTTGTGACAAAAAGTAGGTAAATACTGTTTACCCCTAACACGATGCCACATGTACACTGCACAGACAATTTCCTTCTCTGGGGGTTGTTTTAAGTGGTTCTGAGGAATGTAGGAAATCCATATCTGAGGAATCAGACTAGACAAAGCGAGAGAGTCTGGGTACCACAAAAGTGACTCCTGGAATGCTGTCAACATTACAAATCGACGATATTAACTACTGCTCTGTCCAGTCTCCATTATACGCTCAGTTTGATGTCAAACGTAGATTTATCCAACTCAGCTGCGTCAGTCTGAAAGAGATTTAGCCGAACAAGTTTGACATCATTCTTTCTTTCTTTCCCTCGCTCCGTCTGTGAAACAGGAAAACAACAAGCAGAAGAGGGAGCAGGAGAACATCCGCTCAGCACCTCGAGGAGCCTGCAGATAAAAGGTCCTGCGACAGGGGGAGGAACGCCAACCCCCAGGCCTCCACCTCCGGCCCACAGGTGATCCCTGTCCGGCCAGAGAGGAGCCCCGGCCCCCAGCCGTCCACCTCTGGCCTTGAGTGTGGAGGACCACAGACTGCCCAGCAGCGGGTGAGTAGTCAGTATTGAATTGAACAATAAAACAGTCAATGTTAATGGATTTTTTTCCCGTCACGAAAATACAACTGATTTGTGAGGTGTTGGTCTGTCTGTTGGGAGAGAGTGACCTCCACCACCTCCCTCAACCCAAACGACTTGTCTCATTCTTCTTCCTGAACTGGTCTGACCTGTTCCTTCGTTTTTCTCCTCTGTTGAACTCCATAACAGTCTCGGGAACAGAGGAGGAGGAGGCGACAGATTAGGCGAGGGGTGCTTTGACACGGAAGTTGTGTTCTGCAGCCCCAGGCCTTCTGTGCACATGCCTCCTCGGGAGATGTAAGAGGGCCGGGCCGAGTTGGATCAGCAGGTACAGTAATAATTGGTGGTAATTCCACCACCGCTCACACATGTTCTACATCTTTCTTTCCGACACTTTTTTTCCTCCTTTGAAAAACTTACGTTTTCACTTTAAGTTTTGAGTATTTGTATTGTTAGTTGAAAGATATGGACAAGTTAAGGATATAGAAGTAATGATAACTTTAGTCTATTGTAGCGACAGGTTAAGGCCATAGATAAGAATAGCTGAAAGGTGGTTCTGTCGATTTTTGAATCAATGACTCAATGGCCAGAAAATTATTGGGAAACTGTTTTTTATGATCATCAAGATTCATCGATTACATAATGAAATGTTGCTTTGGACCAAAATGTCATGATGATTTTTCACTATTTTCTGGCATTTTGTAGTGCAAAGGATAAATTGTTTGATCAATGAAATAATTGGCAGAGATATTATTTGATAAAATATAATAACTGCAACCCTTATTGATAAGTGATAAGTTTAGTGTCAGTTCACAGTTTGCTTCACTAGTTCTTCTTTCTTGTTGTTTCCACTTCACCATCTACTGCCCTGCTACTTTGTTGTTTGCAGGTGAAGACCTGGATGGAGTAGCCTGGCATCACAGCTGCAAACCATGTGCTCCAAGCAAAGGAAAACAAGCACGGCATATAAATCAATAAACGTTTTTAAAATGACTAGGTGTGTTTGTTTAATTTCCCTCTACCGGTTTAACCCCTCTAGTAGTGGCAGTCCGTCATTACGTATAGGTTATCGATAAGTGATAAGATTAAGGCTTTAAACTCTTGTCATTTCAAATGTGAGTGTAGTTGAAGTATTGAGAAGTGAAGAATATATGCTTGGGTGTAGATTATAATGACAGGTCCAACAACATATTTTTTCCTTCTAAAATGTTTTTATTTCTTATTTTACAAGTTTAAAAATTGTAAAATAAGGAGAGGGCTTCAAGAGAGTCTTCAGGGACTGTGTTTTTTTTTTTTAAAACCCTTTTTTAAAAACCCTTTCTAACCCTATCCCTTTTTTAAAAATCTGTGCAAAGTAGTCAAAGTTATAAAAGACAAAGGTTTATTTAAAAAAAAATCTTCCAAATGAAACCTCAAAACACTAATGTATGTTGTTTCTTGATGTGTGTGATGAAAAGAAGTGACCACCGATGACACGTCTTCACTTGTGCATAAAACGACTTTATTACACAAAAAAGAACAATGTCAAAAACCGGCCGAATCTGAGAGTCTCTGGTGCCAATTGTGAGGTCTCTCCTCTTCAGTCCAAACTGCTATCCTTATATGTGGTTTCTTTACCCCTCCTAACCCCACCTTTTACAACCAGACAATTTGTTGAACATCTGCTAAAGTTGTAAAAGTGACATCTTATCTCCTATCTTGACCTTTGACCCTCAATTTAAGGAAAAACAAAAGTTCTCATTCCACAGAATAGCTGCAGGACAAATTAGTAGAACTAGAGAAAACATTCCACTAAATAACTACAAATCACATTAGTAAAGCTGGAAAGGATAATACACTACATGTATCCAGGGGTAGTAATGAGCCTTCAAGTCTTCATTTTCTTTCTACACATTTCTTACAACACTAAATGTTGCACAAAATTAAAAATAACTAATTTTGACTTCCTAAGAGAAGCAAATGACTTTAGCAAGGTCTACTGGTGATATTCCATTCCATTCCTGGTTTTCCTACAGTGCATATGTTAATACAGTGACACATAGTTCTCCCATGTTGCAGCAAATTTGATCTGTATGCGATACACTGTTAGACTCAATTTAGCCACAAGAGGTCAGGAGTCGACAGGTCTAAAGTGTTGGTATGATCTGAATAAGATAAGATGAGGTATTCCTTTATTAGTCCCACAATGGGGAAATGTACACATATGTGTGAATATATTAATGTCCCAGCCTGCACTCAGCTTGTCAAAGTCTGAGGCAATCTTTCATTTCCAGCTGTTTGTAATGGTGAATGTCATCTGGATACTGAGCCACATAGCAGAATTATCAGCAAGAGAGTCCAAGCATTGAGCCCAGTTATTGTTATTGGTCGTCAGTGATAATGCTCATTTGGATATGAAGATGCATTTAGGGAACAATTGATAGACAGTAGTTAAGACAGTGTAATAATCTTACAAATACCTTGTGGTTTTATTGTAGGTAGGTAAACAAAAAATGTTCACATTTGGTATTTCCCAGTAACACTTTTTTTCCGACCTCAATAACACAGTCCTTAAGGTCTAACAAATGTATTGTAAGCATTTTCTCACTTTATTTTCAAAGCAGTTTCTACATTTATGTTTCTGTAACAGGTCAGTCATAGTAAATGTTTCTTTTTTTTTTTTTTTTTTTTTTTTGCCGTGTTCATCAGTGGAACAATTTGAAAGTGGATCATGTGACTCACATGCTCATTCACATACATGTGTGTCCTGATGCCAGTCATCAAAACATTGCTCCACAATCCCAGCAGTGATCCAAACCTACGCAGGGTTCCTGTAATGGAACTTGTAGAACACACCTTGATTTTGCTGCTCTGCTTCGCTGCTTGAATCAAATCAAATACTATGTGATGAATAAAGGATCTTGAAGATGAATGCAGGCAGTCTTAAGGGTAATGATACGAGCTTTAGCAGCACATGTGCATATTGTTAGTGACATTTCATTTCACAGCTGGACTAGTAGTAGAACTTAAATTACTTGTAATGACCAGGGTGGAGAAGCTCTTCTGTCTTGGTAAATACCATTTTATACTATGAAACAAAATATACAGATGGTGGACATGTTTAAATACTGTCCTTGTTGCTGTTGCTCACAGACGTACCACCCTGAGCACGCCCGATCTCGTCTGATCTCTCGGAAGACATGCAGGGCAGGGCCTGGTAAGGAATTGCATGGGATAACGCCCGGGAATACCAGGTGCTCTAAACTTTCACGCTCTTCTACTCTTCGGAGACATCAGAGGGCGCTGCTGCTGCCGCCGCTTCTTCAGTGGAGACACAGCTGTGTGACACAGAGCAGCTTGTTGGAGAACAACAAACCACTTGACCTCTGACTGCTTTCGCCTCCTGTGTCCACGTGCGCCATTTAGCTCCATTTCTGCACACTGTGGTGGTACAGCTTGGAGAGCCTCTTGCCCCGTCTCTTTGCTCTTACACTTGAGCCATCCGTTCATCTTCTCATGCACGACCGGAGGTGTCTATTGGAGCAATAAATAACATGTTCATATCATTGAAACGTAAATGCAAAGTACAGGGTGTTGGGTCACACCCAGCATCTCAGTATCAAACCCAACATCTCAGCACAGTCAGGTGCTGTGGCCCTACATCTCTGTATAAACCCTACAGTTGTTTACAGTTGCGTTTCCTTAACAGCATCAGATAAATCATGAGACAAAGACATGCACTCAGTGTATTTTGCATATTTGACACTTCAGGAACACATCTTTATCTGCCTCAGCTTCACTTTCCATGTAACATACTGGCTTACTTGGCCTGTCCATTACATACAGCAAGCAAGCTGGTTGCTTGCTGTGGTTTGTCATCTTGCTGGGAAGTCCAGCTGGTTACATAAATGGAGTGGAATGGAGGACTTCTGGAGTTTGTTGGGTTGCTGATGAATGCAAATTCCACAGTGGAAAAGGCAGAAACACACAACGCACTACGACGAATTAGCTTTAAAATGTATGTATATGTAGCTCACTAACTAACTTCATGTTCCACATTAATACATATATTTTAATTTAAATTTGGAAATATTCCACATTTACATCTATATCACAATGTCTTCATGTACAACACAAAATGCAATAAAAAGTGACTTTTGAGAATTTTAAAAGTGTATAAAAACACTGACAAACATGACACTGTAATATATTAACGGTAAATTTGTACATTTGACAACAAATTTGTACATTTCTTCCCAGAAGCACATGTAAATGGCTGTTCCACGGATTTGGGGGTAATACTTGCCATTAAACTCAAAATCATTCCTGGTGAGACTCAGCTCCAACAGCGCCAGAATGTCCCCATCTGGACGTTTGGGTTCCGGGAACCTATCAAAAGCATTCTTGACTGCTTTGAGGCCCAGAGTCGTATCAATGTTTGAGAGTTGATGTCTATGGAAAAAAAAAAAATTCTTCTTAGGATACATCTCTTGCATCTGAAAACAGTCCAAAGGAAAGTTTGTCGAGATTCTCCGCTGCCACCAAATAGCTCCACTGACCTGTCAACCAGCACTGGTCCCAGTAGACCATACACCTCGATGCCATTACATCTGCTGTGCAACATTCACTGTGCAATATTTCATTTAACCCAATGTGCAATATTTCATGTTAATATTTAATTTCATATTTAATTCCATCCTGTCTCATAGTGTATATACTGATCACATATTTCATATTCTCATGCACATCTGTAAATAAGTCTGTGTCCCCACCATTATCTCTTCCAACTTTGAGATCCAAGGATGTGCTCCATCTTGAAGAATAGGTAACTTCTCAAGTATATCTGACATATCTGTACTCTGCCAAGGTTTGTACTCCAGATTCTGTCCTCTGACAACCACTGGACACATCTTTTCAGACTTCTTCCCTTTCCTTGAACGCAGTGCATATCTCATGTCCAATTTTCGGGAGCCTCTTTTCCGCAACTCTTTCTTTTGTATCTGCAGCTCCTGCAATTGATCCTCCAACGCTTTCCGACTTTCTGGTTTGGTAGATTTGTCCAAGTATGTATGGCATTGATCTATACTTCTTTCAATCTCCTTTAAAGTCTGGCGTCTGTCCTCTTCTATTCTGGAACTAGATGTCGTCAGGAAAAACCCTACTGAAAATGAAGGACTGTCGCTCTCCAAATCTCCATCACTGTCTCCACTCTCACTTTCACTTGAAGTGTCATCCTTTGAGTCCTTTTTCCTTCCTGTTTTATCGCCTCTTCTCTCCGCTCTGGCCAGTATCCGTCTGACTGCCGGGTCGTATCTGCCCATGATCTCTTCCAGATCACTTTGATCATCCTTATGTCCAGGCTCCAACCTCTTGATCCTCAATCTACCTTCAGTTTCCAAACGTGCTGTTTTCCTTTTACTTTTTGAGCTTGGGTACATTCTTATAGTTGTTTCCGCTTTTCCCACTTCGAGTATTCGCTCATCTTCATCTTTAATATGATAGCTACCCTCCTCACTAATCACTGGAAGCTGGGGATAAATTTCCCTAAGCTCTACCTCCTTCTCATAAGGCGGGGGTCTTTGTACTAGAGCTACATGTGAGAAAGGTGCATCAACTTCTGCCATTAATTTTCCTGTTTTCTTTACATTCTTTTCTATTTCTCCAACACTTTTCTCTCTCCCATCTTTTACAGCTTTTATCCATCTTTGCCCCTCCTTCTCAAACAACTGAAGAATGCCAAGCTCTGTTTGTCTCTTCTCCTTGCGTTTTTCACCCTTTTTCCCTTTCTTTTCACTCACTTTATATGTAGAGATAAGCACCTGTATTGTTTTAATTACATCTGGATTAAAGGTCCCTTCCACTGGCCATGGTTGATCAATTTCAGGCCAACGCTTATGCCATTTCTCTGACATCTTTGTGATGCCTTTAAGTAGAGGATTATTCTTCTGCACTACCTCTACAGGAGTAACTACTTTTGGATTTTTATTATCCATCTTTGGCATTGTAATGACGCCCTTTTACTTTTATGTTTAAATTAAACTTAATTAATTAATAGTTATTTAACTTAATGTTATTTATTTATTTTAATCATCTATAAACCTCTTTATTGCCACAATCAATAATAGAAAGGTGAAAACAGATTTGCCAACTTCAAAGGAAATCAAAACCTTATAGATATAAAGAAAAAATCACAACACATACAATATGAACTCAATACACACAATCTATCAAATTGCAAAATAACATTTCCCCAACTCAACTCAAATCAGAGTAGTCCATGAACAAACAACAAAATCCACATTCATAACTCTTAACCAAACACTAATACTCCATTAATTAATTGGTCAGTCCGTTGCCAAGCCTTTCTTCTGAGTAACTACAACATGTAGTGTTTTAAAAAATATATGCACATGTATTTAAATACAGATGTTTTATTAGAAAGAGTTTGTGGATAAAATCTCACTGGCCTTGATCACTGGATTCAGGTGCATGCGCTGTCATCAGCAAGCCTCAATCCTCGTGACGCAGGTCAGCTGTCCTCTGTTTGCCTCTGGACACACCCTGTGTCCTTTTGCCTCCTCCTCGAGCTCTCACACCACAAAGAGAAGACAGACAAGATAGTTCAATGTCTTATAATCTCACTCGATGTAAGAAACAATTCAATGTAATTCACTTTTCCAATATTTTCCTTCTTTAAAATGCAACTGTTAATAAACACCAAACAGTCATTACATCATCAATTTATTTTACTCCAACAACCTGTTTTACCCTTTTTTTCCTCTTTTTTCTTCTTTATTTATTCATTTATTTTTATTTATTTTTATTTATCCTAGAATCATTTTTATATTTTTATAGAGAATTTTCACTCAAATAAGCACTTTCCCAAAATAAATCAAACTTTATTAAAAGATGTTCCTTTGCATAAAAAAAATCCTTTTCCCAGGGCTCATATGTTTTAACAGATATATTTTCAAAGTCCCCTAAACAGAGGCTCATAAAATTTAACTCAAAACGTCCCCATGAAAAGCTCATATCTTTTATAAAAAGTCCTTTAAGGCTTATGGATATTAGCAATTCATATATATATATATTTTATATGTAAGTAAGTCTCCTATTCGTACTCCTATTAACTCCTATACCTTATTTCATCCATCATATTAGTTACACATACACCCAATCCACACAATCTTTTTACACTAAAGAACCGGTCCACACTTATACGCACACACAACAAACACAAAACATTTGAACTTGAGTGATCACATAAACTATCTTTCCTCTAAATAGCTGCAGCTTCTTTCTTCCTAACTTTTTACCACTATTTCTATTTCTCTATTATCCTTATTCCTTTTTCCTGTACTTTATTCCTTTCCTATACTTCTTCTCTTTTCCTATACTTCATCTCTCCTAAATTTTCAAAATTGCCAAATTTTGTGTGTGTATTCACGTGGGATCCACAGCCCCATCCATGAAACCCCTCACTGTAGGTAAACTTGCTCTGATTTGGCTCACGCCCCCTTCCCCCTTTCCGCCTTTTATTGAACGAGTGTTTTAGTGATTTATTTTTTTATTTTTATTTTTTTTAACATTGACCAATAAACATTATTTTAACCCACAGAACCACATCTCACTCTCCCTAGTATAACAAACCTGTGCGCCTCTTAGCACTGTCGGAGGTGGAAATAATTCTTTGGGTGAAAGTCCCAAGGTGGCGTTGTCAGCAATTGCTTAGTTATTGAGTAGCCTGGTCCCACTCTGGCTTAAGCTCCACCACACCCCCCTATACCGCTGCTCGAGTCGCCACAATCACATAAATAAATGTTTGTTTAAAAATAATTTTGTTTATTGGAATTAATTTTTAGAACTAATTTTATTTTTACCAGTGTAGATAACTTGACACTTTAGGGAGTGAAACTAACACTACCTCACAGTTTTGTGAGTTAAAGAATTTAAATCTTGGAACACTGTTAAATGTTTAACTATTTTGAAAGTGTTAAAGTGCACTGGACTTTTTGCTGTGTAGCTTCACTACTACAAAGTCACCACATTCTAGAGTAGTGGACAGAGCTAATAGCCACCCCACCATAGACACAACACAAAATGGGCCTGAAAGTCTATTTTCCCTAAGGGATTTACCGTTTTTCAGCGCAAGGAATATAAAGTATATGGGGGCCAAGTAGGGGATGGTGCCTCAGACATCACCTACCTACCACGGACTATGCAAGCGGATAGATGAGGCAGGTCATACAGAGGGTGAGATCATCCAAGGTGTACTCCGTATCATCAAACCAGGACAGTTTAAGGACATGTTGATCACAAAGATGACTTGACTCTTGGTGAGCTTAAAAGCTTCATACATTCACGCCTGAGTGAGAAGAGTGACACAAAGCAACATGAGTATGAGGGTCCTCAACAGTTTTTTATCTTGCTTTTCCTTTCCTTTCCTGGCTGTCACTTTGGCATGTCCTTAAATTTTCCTGCTCTCTTTGCCATTTAGATTTAAGACTGAAGTATGTTGTTCTGCAAAGCTATCCCACTCATCTTCAGTTCAGTATTCTCTGCCTCACAGATAAGACAAGTCCTGGTCGGGATCTCCTGTCCTGTGCAGAGGCAGAGCTGTGGACTCACTGCCCCTCTGGCTTTGCTTTAAGCCACTCTGGCTGAACATTGGGCAGATCAGAGGAGTGCACAGATTTTGGGGGGCTGTTGTTTAAAACAAGATAAAATGAAACCAAATAATAAAATAAAAAGCACTGCCTGGCATTTCGCCTCACTTAGGCTTCGTTCATGGTTCACCAGTGTGGGTTAGGAAAATGGATCTGGGCCCGTCCCTTGAATTGGGTGGGAGGTAAATTATTTCTTCTTTGGAATTACAAGTAGTTTTACTGTTTAAAAAAAAATTCCTTGACACTTGGGCTTAACAGGGGAGGGAAGTCAAAGTATCCAAAGCCAAAGTAACACATATGTGGTTTTGTTTATTTATGGGATTAGTTCCAATTCTAGACTGTATGTTACTCAGGTAAAGTTCTTGTTTTGGTATTGGTGCAGATACCCAGACACACACACACAAACATCTCACAGTGAATAACTATTGCCATCTAGTGTTCAAGCTGAGAGGCTGTGCAGTTTAACAAACTACATCAACAGACTGTAAATGTTATTGTGCACCTGTGATGTACTTATTGGGATTATTCCTGTAACGATCATCCACTAGAATTAGGGCACCCCAGTCATTCTTGTGGCAGATGCACCTGTAAAATGAAGTTTGAAAGTGTAATAAATGTCGCCCCAAAGTTGGAATATGACCAATCACACCTCGCCTATGAAGCATTCAAATGACTGAGCAACACCTGCCTCCAAGGAAAACCTTTACACTGACACTGGAAGACTTTTATAATATATATGATGTGCAGGCCTCAGCTTGTCAGGAGACTGAAAATCACAGAACTTATTTGTGTAAATATTATTTGTGGGGCAGGCTGTCAATAGAAGACAACTCATATAGCCATGTCACAGGAAGTTTTGTTAACACTGCTGGCTTCATGGTGAGATGTTTGCCAATGTATGAGACACCAGACTAGTTAAAGTATCTACTTCTAACCCCACATATGGAACAGAAAGGCCACTAGCCTCGAGCCGGTGGTGTCATCTCAATCCAATCGCAGTCCACTTCAGCGTTCGAGCCATCACATCCTCGGTCTGTACCATGTCATTGTTCAATCTAACATGACAGGCTGCATATGTGAAAAAGCCAATTCCGGCTGCTAGCAAATCTCGCAAATGTGCAAGAAACCACAAGCGAGAAGGGATGAATTAAAATGTCAAGAGATCGCCCGCTTGCTTTGGCCTTGTCCTCTACAGCTACCTGTTCATCCCTAAAAACATATATTTGACCACTAGGCATGATTCTCAGCTGAGCGCATATGTTTGAGCTACATTTTACTCAGGGTGTGTGTATGTGCGCGTCAGTGTCAGTGTGCACGCCCCTGGCATTCCGGTACATCTTGTGCCTGTCGCTGAGATTGCTGAGCGCCTCATCTGCCACACAAGGCTGAACTGACAGCTGAGTGTCCGTGTGTGCACACACACTCAGAAGGAGATCAGACTATGACATTACCTTCCAACATGCTCATGGATCAGCTCACACTAACGCTACACATAGAATCCTACTTATTCCTTGATAGTACTGTCTTAAATTCCACTAAAAAGGAAATTCTACTCGGAAGATTAATAAACAGGAAAGTCAAGTTGCTAGATTTAACCTATATGTCAAGGTTGAGGCTTACTGTTGCAAAAAGCACACATTCTGAGTGGCAATGAACAGCATGAAACAGGGCATGGTAGTCCCAACCCAGTCCAGTTTGCTCAGCATACACAGTATTGGATTTGATCCATCTATAATAATTTCACCATGAACAACAATAAGACAACAATGTGAAGAACACTGAATGGGCACATTTTGTTTTTTGCTCTTTATTTTGAGATGGTCATTTAGACTCAGATTTTTATTCTGACTTCTGACTCCCATTTTGGACCTTGTCTCGACCTGATCTCAAAGCTGCTTGGACTTGGACTGTAATTTATGTGGTCTTGACTACGAAACCTCAATGCTTTTTTTTGGTGCCAACCAAAATATTTGCAGAGCACCAAGTATTTGAACACTGTCAGGACATAAAGCTGGCTCTGAATGCCTGGTTAGATTCACAATCTTATTATTTGTTCAGATAGTTCCTTATTTAATCTTTAGCTTCAATAAAAACAGACTTGTAAGAAACATTTAAGGTATTGTAACAAGTACTGTTTTGGTGTGGGTACTAAAAATTTCTATTGTACAATATAAAAAATATTTCAAACCGTACTCTGCCATTGGAATCAATTGTGTGAAAATAGGGTGGGGGTAAATAAAGGGCAAAGGTTAAATAAAGGGTTGAACATGCATCAACAAAAAAGAATGCCAACTAAGACGTCTTCCTAAAGCTGGCCTGGGGTGCTGACATGGACAGAACAAGTTGTGATCATGTATTACCTAGCTTTGCTTCAGTGGCTGATGATAAAGCCATAAGTACAGCGTCTTGAATGAGCCTGGAGCATACATCACCATGTCTTCTTGATGATTTCCATAAACTTTTCAACATATCTACAAAATCCCCCTTATTCATCCATTTTATATGCCTGCAGGCCTGAGAACGAAAATGCTCTCATGGTTGTCTTTAATAAAGGGCAGCATGGGCTTCATGACTGCGTGTCCGACATGGTGGTCTGCAGCACAGGGGCCGCACAGGGGACAGTGCTCTCCCCCTTTCTCTTCACCCTGTACACATCGGACTTCTGCTACAACTCTGGGAGCTGTCACCTCCAAAAGTTCTCCGATGATACAGCCATCGTCGGGTGTGTATCTGGTGGGGACGATCAGGAGTACAGGGAGGTCATCATGGACTTTGTCAACTGGTGTGAGCTTAATCATCTTCAGCTCAACACCAGCAAGACGAAGGAGCTGGTGATCGACTTTAGACGAAAGATACCCCAGACTGCACCGGTGAACATCCAGGGATTAGACATTGAGAGGGTAGAGACCCACAAATATCTGGGTGTTCACCTCAACAATAAGCTGGACTGGTCACACAACACAGACGCATTATACAAAAAGGGCCAAAGCCATCTGCACCTGCTGAGGAGGCTGAGGTCCTCTGGAGTATGCAGGACTCTGCTAAGGACTTTTTATGACACTGTGGTAGCGTCTGCAATCTTTTAGGCAGTGGTCTGCTGGAGAGGGGGGGGCACAGAGAGGGACAGGAAGAGACTGAACAAACTGGTCAGGACGGCTGGTTCTGTCCTGGACTGTTCTCTGGACTCCATTGAGGAGGTGGGTGAGAGGAGGATGTGAGCCAAACTGACATCTATCATGGACAACCCCTCTCACCTCCTGCATGAGACTGTGGGAGCTTTAAGCAGCTCATTTGACTGCATGACTGCATTTCACTGATGAGTGCATTTCTGCTTCACTGTGCGGTATGTAGGAATTTATCCCCACTGTCTGTGCAATACCATAGAAATTTCTGTGCAATAGCATTTATAGCATCTTCATTCTCATGTGGATATAGCATGTCAAATACTTCTGGATGTCAGTTAACAAGGAAAAAACAGACTACATAGTGTAAATACCTCACTTAGTATAAATACTGTTTCTACTTTTTCTAGTTGTTTCCATTTATGCCACTTTATTTTTTGTTGCCACTTTATTATTAATTATTTTTGTAATTGCTGCTTTATTTTTTAACTTAGCCACTGGGGTTTGTTGTGATTTAAAAACAGTTTGGCGATTGCATTCAAGAGAAAAGAAAATGAAAAGACTTCATTTCCTTTACACGCTGAATTCCACAGAAGTTAAGTTCCTTCATTCTTTGGGATCCCCTTGTACACAAACAGGTAAATGCAGTCTAAGGCACAATGACACCTTGTCAAAGTGAAAAAACACACAGCATGATGACAAGATAGGCAACTACACTATTGTTCCTGGTTTTGAGTCCTCCTGTGGGTGGAGTGGCTGTAGGGGGCTGTACTGTAAGAGTAGGACTATGGCGCATGCATGGGCATGTCATGTTCCAACATACCACCACCACTCATATTGCTGTGCCAGTTTCCACTAGAGGACACTGAGGACACTGATGAGTAGGAGGTGTTTCTGTTGTTGTGGCTGTAGGGTGCAGGCATGGTCTGATAACCCAGGCTCTGCTGGGAGCCTCTGTTGTAGTCGTAGTTGTATGCCACCTTTTTGTGCACAGCGTTGCGATTGTACCAGCCTCTCAGGTGTTCCGCCACCAAAGCCTTCTGAATGTTCTTGCTGACCTGCTTGTTGCTGTGGGGCACCGGGTGGTTCCTGGAGGGCCGCAGTGTGGCATACGGGTTGTGTGACATGCCGTCTATCTCGTTGTTACCATAGTGACTGTGCATGTCGCGGCTGTGATGAGTTGTTGGGGTTGGGTGGTAGGAAGGATTGACATTATAGTGTCCCTCCATCTCACTGTCGTACATGCAGACTCCATTAGAGTAAGGCTCCGGTTCTGCATAGCTGGGATAGCCTGTGACATAGTAAGCTGTGGTGGTGGATCGAGCCCGGGGCTGGTAGGCGTAGCAGCGGGTGTCAGGTTGGGCATGCTGCCTGTGTTGGCGTACATGTCTGTTCTGTGGCGGCCATGAGCTCTGCGCCTGTGGGTGTGGTTCCCAGGGACGCTGTACTCTACACTGGACTGGCTGGTGTGAGAAGAGCCGTCATCGAGGACCTTGGTGCTGTTGCTGCGTCACGGTGACTGTAGTGGAGGGATTCCTGGACTTGGCCATAATTTAATCTACTGTCTGCATTCTGGAGCTTCTCTTGGAGCTTTCTTATGCTTCTTCTTTGCTTCATTTTCTGTGCATGTTCTTCGCTTCTTTATTCAGTCTTCTTTTGGCTGTTGTGGGGACATTGGCTCCGTAGCTGTATGAGAACAGAACTCTCTCTGCTTCCTCTTAATTTTCAATTTCGGCTGCCTGCATGGTGACCTGGTCCAACTCTTGCTGGAGCTTTTCATATGTCTCCAGTCGAGATGCCTGCTTGGCATTCTGAGCTTGCAGCTCCGCCGACCGCTTCTCTGATGACGTCTGCAGCCTGTAAAACTCCTGGGTCAGGAGCTCGAGTTTCTTCTGCTGTTTCTCACACTCCACCTGGCACTGGGCCAGGGTCTTAGCCATCTCATCCTTGACCATCTGAGCGCACTCAGCTTCGAAGGTGTGCAGCTTGGCCTGGTTGGACAGTTCCGCTACCCGGCTGTCGGTACCCAGCTGGAGCTGAGGAAACTGTTCCAGCAGTTGGTCATATCTGGACTCTCTCTCTGCAGCCACTGCTCTGTCCTTTTCCAGCACCGCATTGTCTCTGGCCTCACGCAAGTTCCTGTTCTCCCTCTCATACATCTCCCTGGATGTTCTCTGCAGGTTGTCTATCTCCTGACTGGTTTTCAGCCTGATGTTCTCCAACTCCTCTCTCGACTTGGTCTCATTCTCGGACTTATAGTGGTCTCTGGATGCTATGTATTTTTCATAGGCGCCCTCTCTGGCCTTCTTACTGTCCTCTAATTGTATCTGCAGCCTCTCCAGACGGTCTTCTACATGTGCACAGCAGACACTGAGTTCCATGTTCTGCCTGTGTAGGTACTCCTTGTCCTTCTGCAGGAGAGTCACTGACTGCTGCAATGTCGCCACTTCTTTGCTGAGTGTGTTTCTTTCTCTGGTCAGTGCAGCGTGAGACAAGTCTAATGTCTCAAATCTCCTCTCTAACTACTTCAGTTCTGCTTCAAAGTTGTCGCGCTCACGTTTGATGTTTAGATAATTGTCTCGTCAATAGTCTCCTTCTTGGATCTGCTGTTTGGTATCAGCCAGTTTGAGGGTCAGTCTCTGACTCCTCAGCTCCAGCTCAGTACGAAGCTGCCGCTCCTCCTCATAGCTCTCCATCAAAGCCTTCATCTGGGTTCTGTGTGTATCCAGCTCTTCAGTCAAACTGCCTCTTTTCACACTGTGCTCAGCCAGCTGAGCCCGCAGAGCAGTCACCACCTCATAGAAATGCATAGCAACGTATTCCTGTATGGAGAGTTCGTCTTCAGGGATGTCACGGAGCTCCTGGTACCGGTCCTGGGAGATGTCCAGATCCCTGAGAGACCTCCGCAGCTCTCCTGCGTTCTCACACAGCTGCTGGTTGGTCTCCTCTAGCTGTTGCTGCCTCAGTAGGATGGCTGAGGTCTCCAGGCTGATGTCCTCCGACTCCAGGTCCAAGGAGCTAGAGACTTTCTCAAAAAAAAATAAAAAAATTTGCTTCTCTTGGAGCTTTCTTATGCTTCTTCTTTGCTTCATTTTCTGTGCATGTTCTTTGCTTCTTTACGAGCTTCTTTATCTATTACTTTGGCTTGTCTTTGCCTTTAATGTGTGTCAACCAACAACGTTTCGACTTGACTTGGTCTTCTTCAGGTTTTAGACACACATTTACATGCTTTTGCTGTCCTGGAGAGAGATGTTTGTCCCTTCTTACCCAGGCAGAAATGAAGCTGCTGTGCTCCTATTTATACTGTCCAGCTCCTCCCACGAATTTTTCGTATTTCTTCCTGTAGCCTATACTGACTGTGTTTTTTCTTATTTTAGACTCTATTTACCATGAACTTATTGTCTTTCTTCTTTATTTAGGTTCACTGTAAGAAATGTTCGTAAATTTTGCGGTGAAAAACTGTAAATCATGACAGTAAAAATCTGTAAATCTCCATCTCCACCTCTCCAACAGTTTGATACTGTTTATATAACACTGAATCACCGTAAATAAGTTAATCAGCAAAAAACTGTATTTTTTTTTTACATTTTTTCTCTTGAAAAAATACATTTCCCTACTCTTGCACAGTTTTTTTAATGGAAAAATGCCGTAATATGTATAACATTCAATACCGTGATTTTTGCATTTATTTCTTGAAAAGAATAAAATGTTTCACACTTAAATGTATGTACTGCTGTGCTAATCACGGAAACATGCTGTAATATTTATAACAAGTAACATGGCAATTTTTGCATTTATTTCACACATATTGATATACTTTATATATTGAGGACATATGCTTTAATATTTATGACAGCTTTATGTCAAGCTAAAAATACAATGTCAGCAATGTAAGAATAAAGAAATAGTTGATCAGTCACAAGTTTCCATACTTTTTTGCCAGGTTTATGTATTTATTTAAAGTGAAATGTTGGGTGTTCTGATCACTTACATTTTTATGTCAAAAATATAAAAACAAAAAAATTAAAACATTAATCTGTCTGCTCTGCCTGTAGGAGTATGTCCCTCTTTAGTTACCATCCAGAGGCACATTCAGCTTATATAAGGAAAACCATTTGAATCATTTAAAAACATCTCAAAACATCTGACTAAATTTATAAACATCTGAAAACTGAGTAGAAGTCTTACTTCCCTTACAGTTCTTTCTAAAGACTGTGCATTCTTTGACAGCGCGCCTGAAATTCAAACGGGCCAATCAGCGCATCACATCTTACTCCCGTCAGTTAACCTCCGACATGCTCCGGGCCGGTCAGGGTTGGTTTTGTTTCGAACTTCATCCGTTCAAGTCCACGGTCTTCACCGGAGGAGATTCATCAGCGGTCTGGACTTTTTTTGAGGATATTTGGCCAGCACCTGTCTTCAGTTACTTCGGTAAATACAGAAACACCAGTTAAAAGACCCAATGAGCAATCGTCTCTTCAGTTTGACTGCTTTCTGAAAATGCGGTGTGGGTTTAGCCGCCTAACATCAAGCTAAAGCGGGGTCAGTCTGTGCTAAAGCCCGTGGTTAGCTAACCACGCCGCTCGTGTTGTAGATATAACCTCTGTTTTTTTTGATAATTGAATATGTATTCTTGTAACCTATGTGAAGAAAACGTTCCGTCAGTAAAAGCATATGTTTTACACTGCAAACTGCACCGCAATGAACCCCGACGTGTTTTTAAATATGTTGGAACAAGTTGTAAGCAGGTGTTTTCTGGATATGCAGCTTTAAAGTCACACTTCCATCGCCATTACAACAGTACACCAGCAGTTACTCAGGATACGACTTTAATGCCATTAAAATGCACCGTCTCACTTTGTGAACGCCAGTGTGAGGGAACGAAATCATTGGTTGCTCACTTAAAGGAGCACATAGCAGAGGGGCGTCATGTAGCTTGCCCAGTGAGAGGATGCACAAGTGTGTTCACTGCAAAAACGTCTTTTACCTCTCACATGTCCAGAAAGCACGGACATTGTTCAGAAAATGTGATTTGTACATCAATTAGAGATATACAGTGTCAGACTCCCACTACAAGTGCTACCACACAGAGAGCAGCCAATGTGTCAGATGCTGACGACACTGTTGGGGATGGGTCTAATTTCAGTGGCCTGTATCTGAGAAATATATGTATGTTTTACTTAAAACTACAGGGACAGCATCTTCTTCCAGCGTCTACCATTCAAGACATCATTGAAGAAATACAGAATATATATGAGTTGGGACAGACATATACTTTGAATCAACTTAACTTACTTCTAAAAGATAAGTCAGCTTCAGATGAAGACATTGTAAAAATCTGTGACACAATTAAACAATCTGACTTGTTTACAGCTTGCCACACAGGCCCATGCCCATGAGAACTGCTTACTCAAGAGCCCAGGGCTTTAAAGACATGTTCAGATATGTGGAGTCCAAGAAAGTGTTGTTGGGCAGAGATGAGAACAGGACACAGAGGTGTGCCTATTATATTCCTGTGCTAGACACTTTAAAGGGTATGCTGGAGTCTGGTTTTTGGCAGGGCCTCATGTCAGTGGATCCTAATGATGTTTCTAAAACAGATGTTCTCTCTGACAGTTGTGATAGTAAGGTGTTTATGTCAAACACATTTTTTCATTTTACATTCTTTCCCCATGTGCAATCAAATGTTGACCACATGCAGCTGGTTTTGTTGTGTAGAGAGAAAGACTTTAAGGAATTTGGCCATGCCAAGGTTTTTTTCTGAACTTCTTACTGATCTGAAACAACTGGAGGAAAATGGGATAACAATGGGAGATGAACTTGTAGTAAAGGGAGCTCTCTACTGCATTGCTGGAGACAACCTGGGCTCTCACACAATTGGTGGTTTTACAGAAAATTTCAGTTCTTCTGAGTACTTCTACAGATGTTGTCTGATTTCTCGAACTGAATTTCAGGGTGCTGATCCTAACATCTGTGGACTGGAGCGGACTCCAGAAATGTACAGACACATGACGACATGAACTTCTGCCAGTGGAAGTAAATACAGTTCCACCAAATATTCCAGTTGGACAAACGCCTGTTCCCGCTCCAGCTACGAAGGACGATTCCCTCTCAGTGTAGGTGCAGGTCACATATTTGACCCTAGGCTTTGAATCAAAACCAAACTCAGTTATGAGGCTGTTGAAGGCCCTGCTTCTTAGTCTTGGACAACGCTGCGGCCGCTCCCATTTCTTATGCCATATCACGCTCCTGCTCCATGCTCTGACTCTACATCCAGAGTGTTTGTCAGGTTTAGTCCTTAAAACCGTATTCATTTCTGCACACATTTCTTTTCTTTCTTTCTTTTTTTACACTATTCACCAAAACACTACTCGTTCATTGAGTCGTAAATCAACAGTTCTTTACAAAGTGTAGTGGCTATCTTTAGTCTACATATTTCTTACTTCTTAATTTGTAAATTTAATAATTAATTATTTCATTAAATCATCATTCAAGTAATTTTTAATTTTCTTAACTTCTTTATTTTTTATATTCAACATGTGACGCTAATACACTCTGTATTTAAGTCAGTTCACTTAGAGTTCTTACGAGTAATATCTTTTAAAAATACCTACCATTCAAATTGGTCCACACAATCTCTCCGTAGCTTCAGCTTCATTTTATGCCAACACGAATTGCATTTAATTTCCTTTGTAGTATTTTTTTATATACTGGCCAAAGCAGGCATTTTAGCAGCTCACAAAAATTAAACCTCCAAGTTCACCGCCTGTGTTTGAACGCATATCCCGCCTTTATGAATGAATGGATGGGCCCAGCAGAAAACTTGAAACTCCCACAAGGCAGTTCGACATGTTTACATGTCTTTAGAGAGCGGTCAGCAGCGTTGCCAGATGGACGACAGTTATCGTATTTGTACAATAATTGTGCCCTTTGGACTATAAACGGTCAGTGATGCCAAAAGTCCCATAATGTACGTTAATTTAATCATTGTATTATTACATTATTACTATGTATTACTACCACTTGTATGTGCGTCAATTGCTGCCTTCCAGTGTCGTGGGAAATTAAAAATCACATCTACAGCGCAGAGGAAAGATGCAACAAATCTATAACATCGAAACATCACACCAGAGCCGGCCCAAGGCATATATATATATATTGGGATTGTTGTTGTTTTTGTTATTGCTTGAAAACAACGTTTTTGCTAACGTTTAATAGCAAACACTAATTACAACGTCACCTTGTTTGCTAGCAAGTGTGCTAGCAAGATGTTTTTGCATCAGGCTACTAGTTATAGTTTGAGATATGTTGTTTGCACAAATTGCCGGGTACAAAGAGCCTGGGAATTCATGTGAGTAAAATAAACAGTCCTTATTACATCAACTCATAAGTTATGTGAAACTTCCCCAGGAGCACTGTTAAAGTACTTTGGCACAGAAGCCCAGTCCACATCCTCAGGCTCAGCCGTGGGTAATACGTCAGGTGAGGAAGACTGTCACCATACCATATACGTTCAATGTCTAAGTATAAGGATTACACCTGAAGGGAAATAAATTAAGTCAAAGTATCGAATTAATATGTGTGTATATGTATGTATGTATCCCCTCTTAGGTCCATCTCCGTCCTCTCCAGAAGCCTGTCTTGAACCCCCATCCTCTGTGCCCCCTGTCCCCTCTGTGTCGGCTACCACAGCTGATTTACCTGGTAAATTAATAGCAATACACATTTTATATAACTGTTAAATTATTTCATTAAGATTTAATCTAAGATATAATCATATTATGAGGGACTTGTTAGACAATGCACATTATCTTAAAATTTCTGAAGCAAATTTCAGTTGTTCAACTGGCAGAGTTTATCTTATTACAAGCAAAAATAAACTGATATAATGAAATTTTAATCATTTTTGTTATTAAAAAAAAGTAAGCAGCATCATTTTTCTAGTGTAATATTTCATCTAACATGGCTAGCTTTTGTTGCTTTTTTTTTTTCATCCTAGGTCCATCCACTCCAGAGCACTTTCTTGCACCGCCATCCTCTGTGCCCACTGCCCCCTCTGTGTCTGCTACCCCTGCTGATCTACCCGGTAAGTTAACAGCAAAACATCCTTTGTAATTGCTCATTGTATTGTAGAACATTCAGAGATTAATAATTCAGTCCAGGACTGTAATTTAATGGCTTTATAGGTCCTTCTTTTTAAAGTCATCGTCTTTCTTTTGTCACTTCCTCAGCAACTTCCATCACAACATCGTCTACACAGTATGGATCATCACCAGCTCTGCCAGTGGACCCAGCTGAGTGGCCCTCTGTACTGTACTCAATTCTGTCTGTTGTCTGTGTTGTTTTTTTTACATTTATCGAAGTGATTTTATTTGTTGTTGCACTTTATTGTTGTTCAACTAAAAATTATTCTTGCACATTGCTGTTGCAGTTTTTCTTTTATGAAACAAAAAATCATAAACCAGATGACACTTCTACAGTAAATATATTGCTTTATGACTTGGAGTGTTGTGTAAATAAACCCCAGGCTGCTCTTGTAGCTGAATGTGCTACATTTTGAAATTAACAATCATATGTGGCACCCTTGGCATCATTCATCATTCATTCATTGGTATTATTTGTATTATTATTGCATTGGTATTTATGTAATTAACTGGGCCCCCCTTAAATGTGTAAAGATGTTAGGCTGACAAAAGGATAATGTAAACAACACTGCCAGAGCCACAATGGGTTTAGAATAGGTGTCTGAATGATCAACAATTAATATTATTGAAATAGAGGGCCCCAAAATCAAATTTGGCTTAGGGCCCAATGGAGGCTTGGGCCGGCTCTGGCACTTGGGCCCCCCTCGTAGTGGCCGCGGGGCCCTAAGCAGGCGCTTAGTTCGCTTATGCCTTGGGCCGGCTCTGCCTGGTCGGGATCTCCTGTCCTGTGCAGAGGCAGAGCTGTGGACTCACTGCCCCTCTGGCTTTGCTTTAAGCCACTCTGGCTGAACATTGGGCAGATCAGAGGAGTGCACAGATTTTGGGGGGCTGTTGTTTAAAACAAGATAAAATGAAATCAAATAATAAAATAAAAAGCACTGCCTGGCATTTCGCCTCACTTAGGCTTCGTTCATGGTTCACCAGTGTGGGTTAGGGTTTGGGTTAGGAAAATGGATCTGAGCCCGTCCCTTGAATTGGGTGGGAGGTAAATTATTTCTTCTTTGGAATTACAAATAGTTTTACTTTTTAATAAAAATCCCTTGACACAAGTTGGTTGATTACACAACGGATATAAAAATAAAAATCAGTTCAATTTTATTTATGAAACTCAGAGAAGCATCCTCCCCTGCATCGGTAGACATTGCATATCTTGCAGCAAAAGACATTTTCGTGCTGCAGTCTCTTGTTGGTGCAGTTGATGTTGGAGTCCCTCAGTATTAGGACTGGTTTGTGCCCCTTGAAGAACCAGTCCTGGATCTTCCTGTTGGGTCTGGCAGTGTGGTAGTTGGGTCTGTATTTGCCTGGGAGTGAGGAATGGAGATGTGTTGGGGTGGAAGGAGAATTGGGATGGGGGCGGGGGGAAGAGGGGGTGTTTGGGGTGGTAGGGGCAGTAGGTTTAGGATCGGGGTTAGATAAGATAAACCTTTATTCATCCCACAGCGGGGAAATTCACAAGAGCCAGGGGGAGAGATGGAGTCAGAGGAAGGAGGGGGGAGTAGGATTCAGGGGAGGAGGAGGAGTAATAGGATGGGTGGAGGGAGGAGGAGGGGAGGGGGCGCAGGACCTGGGGGTGGATCCAACATAACCAAAGGAATTAGATCAACAAGAGGACAATGGATGTAAAAAGTTTAAAACAATGGTTTGTTCAATGGTTTTGTTCACAGAGTTTGTCTGTCTGTATACCGTATACATTTCAGTTCACATTCAGCCAGCTGTGCCAGGGTCGGCGTGTTCTGGCCAATATTGCAGTCATTTCTTGTCTTTTTCAATGAAGGAAATTATGCAGTAAAAAAATAAGAAAGTTAAATTCTTTTTTACAAATATCAGCCTGAAGTGTTGACATTGTTCTATTGTCGAGCCTGCGCCAATAATTCAGATGCTGCTTAGCTTTTCTCACTGACATCTGTATAAGGACAACCACAGCATTTTTGCTGGGATGTCCATTTCTTTTAGCCCTGTTACACTTAGAACCATAAATTGAATGTCACAGCATTCTACGACATACATTTTGGTCCATGTGACTGATTTAAAATCAGCTGGGAGCGATATATCCCAACTGCACCCTTAAACACACTCTTATTTACGTACTCCTCTTAGTGTCCTGGAAAGTTTAATGAACATTTTAAATCATGTGTGCCCTTTATGTGCGCTCCAGGAACTATTTATCACAGTCACTGATTCTAATGAGAGACTCAAGACATACTCATTACAGTAAAAGTTGTTTCATTCTTTACATCTTAAAAAGATTTGAGGTTAACCGCTTTTCCAAGAGAATATTTTTGCGTGCACATTTACCATATTTTATAAGCTTGGTGATGAAACATCCTCGTAAATCAGAAAAATATATTTCTAATAAAAAAATCATATTATTACTCAACAACGTTCATAAAGTGTCCAACTCAGTGACCGTTCTCATGCAGAGATAAAGGCACCAACAAGACGCCACTGTTGGTCGAACAGGGTTGTTTCTTGCATGTTCACCTCATGTACAGGTTCAGAGAGTACTAACTGTATAAGCAGTATGAGCTAGTTCATGTGCTAAACTGTCCAGGGTCTCTCCTGTCTCTGCCTCGGGACACCCTCCTGTGACCCCGGACAGTGTAAGTGTTTCAGGAAAATGAATGGATGGATGGATTTTATTAGCCTGTTAAGGCGAAACAAGTCCTGTAGAGAGACACAGCCGTACCAAAGTGCTTCACTCGCACTATAAAAAGTTTGTGGCAGGAGTAAACAGGAGTGCTTTTAGTGTATTTTTTCAAGAGTTGCTAAAGTGCTTTCAGAAGTATTTCAGAAATGTGTCCGAACAAGATTTCACTTATCCAGCTGTTTGAAGATATTTGGTCCAAACTTGAGGAGAAAATATCTGTAATAAAAGGCACATAATTACAGTTAAAATGTTGAGCTGCTAATATATCCCCAGCTTGCTGCCATGCAAGTGTAATTTCCTGCCTTTTAGACTCGCAGCATTTAAAATCATTGTGGTGGGAAACTCATGATATGTAAACCATTTTCCTTTGTCAGATGCAGTTGCAGCATGCGTTTTGTATATTCTGACCCCTGACAAAGACAAGGCAGTTGGCATGCCTGATCCGTCCCTCCCTCTCCACTAGACTTTTCTTACAGAGCTGATGTGTAGGAGTAGAACAAAAAAGAGATGACAGCTTTAATGTGAAGAAGAAGAAAATGTAATATCAATGCATTCCCCATATGCAATACAAACCTCTTAAACGGCATACCTCAGTACACAGGGCTATGTAACTCATAAAATACCAACAAACTAAGTATTATTAAAATTGAACTTACTTTAACTTTAATTGATAAACTGAAGAAAGCTTTTCTAACACAGGTTTACATACATACAGTTCCTACACAAGGAAACTTAAATCAGAGCCGAACAAGTTGCTCATCTTTCTATCCTCACAGGTAGAAGAGGACGTTGTCCAGATGCGCATGGTGTTCCCTGTGGATGCTCTTTGCCACAAGGAAAGCCAACTTGTGGGCGTATTGGCAGGGGGCAGGCACTGGGATGATCCCCTGAAGCACAAACATAGATCAGAAACTTGAGAATGTCAATTCCTAAATCAATCTCTTTGACCTTTACAACTAATTTATCGAGCTGTGATGTCGGCTCTGATCGTTCAGAAATATCGATCAGTGTATAAAGTTCAGAGTTGTACTCATGCAGGATGAAACAAACTTATTAACGCACTGATTTCAAAGCCGGCCTACCTGCACGTTGTAGTACATGTGGCACAGCTTGTAGGTGAGGCGCTGCATGTGATCAGGCTTCAGTCCACTGGTGTCGTACACAACATTGTAGTGGGTTGGGGAGACACTTCCAGTGCAACAAACCTGGCTCACGATGTAGAAGTCATACCTGGCAAACAAGGGTTGTAGCAGTTAACTCTACTAATGCTCCTCCTCCTCTATTAACGCTCCAACTAAATAAATACATGAAAAGATGCAGGAACAGCTTCAAAAAATAAAAACTTAAACACATACCACTCTGGATGGGTGACTTCGGAGTCAATGACGGTGCCTGGGGGAGGGTTGGTCACTTTTCCATTGATGTAGGCAAAGAACCTGCAGCTGATGTGCTTATTCACCACCACCACACTCAGCTTGGGCCTGCAACGAGTAGATGGAGATGCTCTATCAGAGTGAGTGAGCTACATTCTACATAAGTACATTATGTCGATACTTTGATACTAGTACTGTTCATTACAGCAGAAGCGTTGGGGGGGGGGGCGGAGTCAGAGATGAAACCTTTGGACATGAAAAACTCACATGTAGTCTTGCCCCATGGACGTGATGGACTCTATGATCTGCGCGACCTCATGGTTGACAACACTGTGCAGCTGGCCGTCTCTCACGCCGTCTCTGTACACAATGATGTGCGACGGCAGGCAGTTGTTGAACTTCAGATAATCTGTCAGAGCAGCTGGAAAACAAACACAAGGTTATTATAGTTATGTTGAGATTGTTGATAGAGGAGATAGACATTTTTAAAATGAAGGCAAAGCGACTTGCCACTTAAGGCATTCTTCAGTCCGTCCATGATTTCCTGACCTTGGTACTGCAGCACAGACTTTGAGAACCACCTTGACAAAGAAATTAGAACACGTTAAGAACAACCTAATTCACACTGTAGACCAGGGTACAGTATAGAAAGATACTGGGCCCACACTCAGCACCAACACGTCCCTGTTGTAGAGACTAACCTGCTCATGGTTTGGTTGAGGCTGGCCACTAGAGCTCCAATGGATCTTTTCCCAGCAACACTGTCATGGTAGCAGTCAATGCCCACAACCATCAGACGTTTGAGCTGCACAAAAAGGCGGGACACTCATTGAGTGTTATGTTCCTGCTCTGTCGCAAACAGCATTCATCAGTTTCCCCATTAGCAAACTTCAGTGTTTTTACTTCAACTTTAACCTTTGAGTAGACTCAAAAAGTGTCATGAAAACAAACGCACTGTCTGCCTTTCCTGCTTTTTCAGACTTGGACATGGACACATTTAATTGCAAGAAGTTACAGAATACATCACTACCTGAGAAATGTTGAGAAACCTTATTTTTACAAGGTGGGGCACCCAGCACTAGAAATATCCACAACCAACACCTGAATCAGAGAATGTCACATAAGTATGTCTCACTTGTCTGACATAACCATGCATAAAGCCCCCAAACGCAGATAAATTGAAGATGGCAAGGGAAAAGAATCCCTTGGCACTTTGGATGTACATTTGTTCATCTAAGCCTTTGTGCATCCAGCTCCATATCTACAAAAAACAAACCTGATTCAGACCACAAAATTGATTTATGCAGCATTGACATGCTGTTTAGTGTCTTTGCGGAAGATTACACAGTACATTTTCATTCTCAATATGCTCTCAAACAACATCTAACAGCTTAATCCACTGAGAACTACTCAACTCGTTTTCCCAGAACACACCTTAACTTTTAATTTCTTCAATGAACATAATAATCAGTGTGCACATGACTTACGGGGATTTCCACACTCCAGAGCTCTCCTCCCATCTTGCAAGCCATCTGCAGCGCAATGTTCGTAACCACAGTCTTCAGCTCCTGAGGTCGGCGGAGAGAATGGGACACCACACACTGGCTGGGAGTGGGACAGTCCACACAAAGGTACTT
>JAFREQ010000281.1:0-33910 GCA_025331565.1 Holacanthus passer
AGTCAACTTAAAATTTTAAGGCCGCTTGGACACTAACTTTTTTAAGTTAAGACAAATAGTTTTTTTTTACAGTGTGAGCAGGCAACATCTCTCCAGCCACTCGGAGTATTTTTTGTGTGCCATTTCTTAGGACCTGAGGAAGACCTGAAGAAGGTCAAAACGTTGTCCTTGTTTTATTTCATTTTTGGCACACCTTCCTTAGTTGTTTATTTAAAAATAATTTTATTTATTAATTCATTATTTTATTAATTTCATTTTTTGATTTAAAAAAAAAGCAGAAAGAAAGCCCATTTTAATGGGTACATTTGATGATGGCAGGACCTTGGTCCAGCAGGATGGAGTTTGGAAACAGGCGTCCTGTTCCTTTCCAAATGTAACCTCAAATGCCATACTGGTGGTGGCCTTGTTATTTTTGATTACGTTCAATTTCTTTTTTGACCACAAGGGGAGTAATGAGACCATTGTCCATCTGTAATAATGTTTCTTTGTGGATTATGCCATTTTATCCATCCTATTGCTCCCTCAAAGCTCAATTGAGTGTTTATTGACCAAATCTATTGCTGTTAACACGAAATGGTTGTGGCTGGCAGCCCGAGACCCGCGGGACCCCCCAGGTTGGCCCGGGAACCCCAGATATACACCCAGGGGGAAGGTGCAGTGGGTCAGATGTGCCCGCAGACACTTTTTGGTCAACATTGTCTGTTCGGGATACCATTGGCAGGGTGGGAAGGTCATTGGGGATGGCGTTGGACCCCCGGGGTCACAGGGGTCAAACGACTACGAGTCCAAAAATCGGTCTGATCACAAAGGCAACATGATTTTCATGATCATTGGAGGGCACAGACAGAGCATTATCAATTTAAGGGGTCCCGG
The DNA here is from genome assembly GCA_025331565.1 of Holacanthus passer. Classification (NCBI taxonomy): domain Eukaryota; kingdom Metazoa; phylum Chordata; class Actinopteri; family Pomacanthidae; genus Holacanthus; species Holacanthus passer. The sequence continues at coordinate 874 of JAFREQ010000281.1, forward strand.
ACCCCTGCCGGGTGATTTAGATTTCTAGTGGGTCTAGAGGCCTGAAACTTGGTATGCTGGCTATTGGGCCCCACCCAGAGGCTCTCGTTTAATTTTTGTAATGTCACACATGGTCCCTGAGTGAATATGACCTTGTGGGAGACACCAAGCCCTCAGAGGCCTGAAATTCACGTCATCGTGTAGCCCTTGGTGGCCATAATGCGATGGCCCCCTCTGTGTTGCTTTCACTCAAGCAGCTGAGAAATTATGGGGTCATAATTCCCACCTTTTTTTGCTGAGCTAGGTCAGAATGTGGACCCTTCACACTGAATATTCCACATTCTAATTGGGTCTCATGAACACCACTTCCAGAATATTAAGGGTCACTTTTGGGGCAGTTCCCGTGGGAACTGGGGCAAAATTGAAGACTGGCCATGGAGGGATTGCCAGCTTCCAGGCAAAAGTGGTTGCAAGTCTCTTGCTGGCTGTATGGCTGAACAAGGCCCCAAAAGACTTGACGCGTGGCCAGCTTGATTCTGACCGTGACCTTTTGACCTTTCAAAGCTAAAGGGCCATAACTTGACAATGCAAAGGGCTAGAGACGTGGGGCCGAGTGTTCCCGAAAGCTCTCAAAGAGCATGAAGAGCCCTTGAGCAAGGCACCTAATCCCCAACTGCTCCAGTAGAGCTGCTCATCTGCCAACAGTGGTGATTTTGGTTTTACTGTCACAGGGTTACAGGAAGTACATACTGCAACAGCAGCATTCAGCACATGGTGAGCAAGAATTTTCTCTGTGATTCAGTGAGTTTTCTCTCATTGAACATGTTGAAATCATTTATTTGCTATATTTCACATCACAATATCATGTTTATCTTTTTTTTTGCACTTTTGAACATTTACAAAATCACTTTCAATAATTGCACATTTATTGTCGTAACTTTCATGAGTTAGCAATCATAATCATAATGATAAATAATGAAATCTGAAACACGATAAGGACTGAACATTAATTTTAATTAAACAAAAAACTTCAAATTCCCTCTCCTCCACTTCTTTTTCTTTATCCAAAATGATTGTGTTGTCTGAAGAGAGCTCCTCATCCTCTCTGATGGTCCGCAGACATGGTGCAAACTTCTTCCCTCTTTCCCACTCACTCCTTTTTGTCCTCCTCCTCTTCTTCTTCTTCCCCTGCAACTTCTCATTCTCTTCTTCCTCTGTCTGACACAAAAAAGTAAAGGATGATTATTAGAGGGTATTTCCAGGACAACACTAAGCTTTATGCTATGGAACAATATCTCTAGATCTAGATATAAATGTGGACTGATACATTGATGTGCATCTATGTCATCCAGCTGTTGGCCCAGCTCCTTGCTGGAGGCAGCTTTCTTATGTGGACAGTACGCCCTGTATGGATTCGCTATACCTACCACCTACACATGCTCAGACCTGCCTTGCCCTAACAAAGTGGACTGCTTTGTGTCACAGCTGACTGAGAAAACTATCTTTCTCCTCATCATGTACACGGTCTCCCTGCTCAGTCTGGCGCTCAATATATGGGCTATGCTTTACCTGGGCATTGGTACCATCTGTGATAATATGCTCCCATCGGGCGCAGCTCCCTGGTGTTGCACCATCAGCTCCACCGGATTACAGCATTGCCATAAAGCCCTTTCTGGTACCTACAGGAAACCACAACCAACCACTACCCATCAATGATCTCACTAATGCCAAGATGGCGTGTCGGCAGAACATTGCCCAGCGTCAGCAGTACACCAATAATGATGGAAACCTGTGCAGAGCCTCCAGACATGCCTCCAGCAAGGCAGACACCAACAGAGGCAGCAGCGGCACCAGTAGCAAAGGGTTAGGGTTTGCAGCAAATATAAAGTGATTAAGGGCTCTAAGTGGGTCTAAAATGCAGACTGACAGACTTGTTTTTTTCTATAAAATCACTAGACTGACAACAGGACCTCAATACTGCTGTCTTTGTAAATAGTTTACCAGGGGTTAACACTTTGAACGATATTGTTGTTTCTGAACATGCAAAAGTCTTTTTTTAACCTTTGTCATTTACATACTTTACAGATTTTCAAACTGAATGCCATTAGGGCAATTTCATTTTGTGAAAAAAAAAATTGAACAAAAAGTGCATGTTTTGAATAAAGATTTGATCTAACCCAGTATTTTGAGGTCAAGTATTAATTTTAAAGGTCCCTCGGGTAACTACTATGTTGATAAAAAGGTTTAAGTTGTTTTACTCATAAGTACAAGAGGTATATTTTACTTTATCACTTTAGCACAATCTATTGTGAGTTTCCTGTCATTGCTGTGCCTTAGTATTGTATGTGTCATAGATGAGAATTTGGAAGTACTTCAAGGGCTCATATCTCAGCAAGAATAGGAGGTGGGAGGCTGATTCCATGATCAAATGGAAGCTTACAGACTGCTGCAGCAAGGAGAGGAAGTTGCATCACTCTATACAAGCATTGAGGAGATGAAACAGATCATCACATTTCTTCCAAATTCTCATCGATGACACATACCATCGATGAGAATTTGGAAGAAATTGAAGGCCCATGTAGACTTGGACCTCCGCAGAGCATATGGAGGCAGAGGCAGGTGAAAAGGAGAAAGTTGCTTATTTTTGGTCGTAGAGCCTCGAGAATATTTAGGGTCACTTTTGGGATGATTCTCGTGGGTCCACCAGGACAAAATTGAAGACTGGCCATGGAGGGATTGAGGAGGGCAAAAGTGGTTGCAAGTCTCTAGCTGGCCGTATGACCGAACAGGGCCCCAAAAGACTTGACACTTGGCCTGCCTGATTCCAAAGTGTTGACCTTTCAAAGCTATGTGTAGTGCTGCTGTGGACCAGTCAGCAAGGATAAGTGAGTCATCATTACTTTACTGATATTAATCTCTCTCGGGGGCTGTCCTTATGATCTACTATGTCTAATATGTCTGATCACACAATGAAAGTTCAGTTAACTTGTTGTTGAATGCCAAGTCATAGTTGGTAATTCATCATTTTATAGTCATTAAGTGGTAGTCTAAATAACAACAAATATATTAGATGTGGACTTCCTGTGTCACAGGAAATAGAAAAAATCACATGAATTCCAAGTTTACTGCATATTGTACTTCCACATTTCAATCTATTCTATAATGCACGCATGTAGATTAAAACTTGTACTTCCTCTGTCACAGGGTCACAGGAAGTACATAGTGCAGCAGCAACATTGAGCACATGGTGAGTAAGAATTTGCTCTGTGATTCAGTGATTTTTCTCATAAAACGTGTTGAAAATGATTCATTTTCGCCATATTTCACTGTTTAACATCACATTTGCACCTTTGAACACTTACAAATCACTTTTTAAAGACATAATATACTGTAGATGTGAATGTGAAATTTTTACAAACTTCATTTACTATTACTACTACTTTATATTAACTACTTTTCAGTGACTTGCAGCATAAAAATAGATTTCCACATGTCATATTGCTGTATATACATAAAAAGTTTGACTTTCTGTGTTACAGGAAGCAGAAAAACAAAAGTTCCTAATTTAAATTTATTCCATATGTAGCGCCCTTAGTCTTACTTATTAATAGGAACAATGCCAATTGACAATTAATTATTTTAATGACTCAAAGGAGAGCAGACGTAAAGTTGAACAGTGACTATTTTATTCTCTCACTGCAACTAATTGACAATATTAGAAAAATGTATAAAAATAAAATACAAAATTACAAAATATAAATCCCTTTCCAAATAATAAACAAAATGAAAATGCAAATAAAAGTGTCCCTCCTTTAAAATCAAAGGAGAGTTCAGTTCCCAAAATTGTCCTTTTAGATGAGTTTTTCCTCTGACTTGTGTGTGCACACCCTTCCTGTCTACCCGGGTAGGTCGTTTTGTGTGTTGTGTCTTATCTGTATCCGTAGTGAAAGTAGTAAATCCTTGGTCCAAGATTTCCTGAGGGCGGAGCCCACGGCTGGCCACACCGTGTGTCGGGTCCGTCCACAGGCACGCTCTCTGGTGCTGGCTCGCCACTGAACCCTTCAAGGTTCAGGATCAGAGGGACAAATCCGTAGTCCATATATGGGAAAGAAAAAACCAATCTACACACACAGTGTAGAATATACATTACTATTTCTCTCTGTCATTGCATGACCTCAAATTACTCCACTCAAAATATCTTTTCATGTAAATCAAATACAGGATATATGTTGCTTCAATCATTGTGAAATGAACTGACATATATCACAATAAAGGTATCTTAGTGTAACAAAATAAGTTTTCATCATGAACTCACAACTACTTTAAATAACACAGTGAAATTATTTACATTTAAAAGACACTATTTATATATATTTTTAAACAACTTCCAAACAGTATCTATCTTTTTAACAACCAGATTGTATAGAAAATGTTAGCGTTAGTATAACGACTAGCGCCATTAGCGATTAGCATTAGCTTCGCTGCTAACATCGTTAGCGATCTTTCCTCGTCATTTTATTGTCACTTTAAACTGTTTACAATGATCCTGTCTGTACCAGAATTGTATTAGAAGCTCTATGACTCCGATTGGTTTTTTAAAAAAGTATCTAATAACCGTAGGGTGTAATTAGGAACCAGCTAATATCACCAACCAACATGGAGGCCTAGCTTCTTATCAAGCAGTGGCTTCGCTTACCGGAGCTCACAGTGAGAGGGCCTACAAGATGGAAGCGGCTCCTCCGTTCAGTACGGCACACAGAACTTAGTCCTAACGGGCACGCAACTTATTAAAATACTATAAACTATACACTATACATAAAATATGGGAATTAATCACTGGTTTATAATTTTTTTTTATCATTTTCATACCGGGGGTTCTTTGGGTTGTTCAGTGTGTGCTCTCGGGACAACATCTCAGATGGAAAGAGAGAGAAAAGCAACCGGGAAGGCGCTAAGTTACAGAGGCACAGAGCGGCCGCGCCACCCTCTGATGGACCATGAAACTTCACCTCTACATGATATAAATGGGTTTAGTACCCGTATATTTCATGCGGGTTACACATATTTTATATCACATGTCAGTTTATTGTATAATGCATGCATGTAGATTAAAATTTGGATTTCCTGTGTCAACAGGAAGTAAGAAGTGCAGCATTGACATCAAGCTGAGTAAGTGTTAGATCTGTAATTTATTGATTTTTCTTTCACAAAACATGTAGATTTCTTTTGGTTATGCCATAATTTCACTGTGTAACATCATAATGTCATGTTTATCAGTGCTTTTGAGTACTTTTGAACTTTTAAAAAAATCACCTTTTTGTGTAGCACATGAAGAAATTAAAATATAGATGTAAAATGTGAAGTATTTCCAAATTTCAATCTATGTCTCAGCGGATGAGGCCATAGCAAATTAAGTAGCTTGATTTGACATTTCCATTCTGATTTGCATGACTTCCTGAATTAATGTAGATACTTCTTAGGCGCCACTGCCCTAGTGGCAGCCTGCTACAGCAGCTCCCGCTCCCAGTTGAGCTTTTTCCTTCTAACTTTTGTCTTTTTTTAACTTTTTCAACATTTTCTGCATGGGATTGTGCTTCTGAATGCCCAGGTCAACATGTCCACCATAGTGACTGTGTTTGTACTGGCATTTTTCATTCAGTTTTTACAGTGTTTACGTTCGTGTCTGGGGCCCCTGGGCGCAGCCGAGGCCCTATTGTTTACAGTCGGGATCAGCTGTTAGCACTCCGCAACACAGCTGCGCTGCTGGACAAGAGGCCCGAGGTTCCCCGAGAGATAAAGAGGAGAAGATGGGGGAGCCGTGTCAGAGTCCAGCGCCACGACAGGAGGAGAAGATACAGACCGGTCCTCCCGTCCGTCACCATGGGGAATGTAAGATCTCTCCCCAACAAGATGAACGAGTTAATGGCGCTGACCCGACACCAGAGGGAGTACCGGGAGGGCAGCATCATGGTGTTTACGGAGACATGGCTGACCCCGCGGACCCCGGACACGATCGTAACACTACAAGGATTTAAACTGCTGCGGGCGGACAGGACGAAGGAGAGCGGTAAGAGAAAAGGAGGAGGGCTGGCAGTGTTTGTGAATGATAGATGGTGTAACTCTGGGCACATCACTGTTAAGGAGCAGCTCTGCTGTAAGGACATTGAACTGTTAGCTGTTAGCATGAGGCCATACTATCTGCCTCGGGAGTTCTCGCATGTTAACGCGATAGCTGCGTATATTCCCCTCTCTGCTAACGCCGATGCGGCCTGTGACGTTATCCACTCTGTCACGGGCCGGCTGCAGACCCAACATCCACAGGCCTTCCTTCTCCTCTCCGAGGACTTCAACCATGCCTCTCCATCCTCCACTCTGCCCACCTTCACACAATACATCACATGCCACATCAGAGACAATAAAATACTGGATTTGTGTTATGCCAACACCAAGGAGGCATACACCTCATCACCCCTTCCTCCCCTGGGAAGATCAGACCACAACCTGGTTCATCTCCAGCCTGTATAAAAACCTCTGGTACACAGGCAGCCAGCTGTGTCCCGCACTGTGAAGAGATGGTCCAATGAGGCTGACGAGGCCCTGAAGGACTGTTTCAACACAACGGTGTGGGAGGAACTCTGCGATTCTCGTGGGGACGACATCAACAGTCTCACTGACTGCATCACAGACTATATCAACTTTTGTGTGGATAACACTGTACCCACCAGGACTGTACGGTGTTTTTCCAACAACAAACCATGGATTACTCCGGACATAAAGGCTCTCCTTAAGGAGAAGAAGAGGGTCTTTAAGTCAGGAGACAAGGAGGAGCTGAAGGCTGTGCAGAGGGAGCTGAGAAGGAAGATCAGGGAGGGGAAGAACAGCTACAGGAGGAAGATGGAGGAACAGCTGCAGCAGAACAACGTCAGCGGAGTCTGGAGAGGCCTGAAAACCATCTCTGGCCACAAGGGACCAGACTCCCAGGCTGCGGGGGACCAGAAGTGGGCGAATGAGCGGAACTTATTCTTCAATAGATTTGATCAGCCATCTGCCCTTCCCCCGGCCCAGCCCTCCCTGCTGCAACCCCCTCATCAACACCTCAAGTGGACTGCTCCACCCCCACCTCCCCTCCTGCAACTCTCAGCTCACAGCCAACCCCCCACTACTCAGCTCATCAGCTCAACCCACCCTCCCACACCCACCAGCACACAGCCCCCCTGCTCCAACCTGACCCTCACAACAGCCCAGGTGAGAAACCAGCTCTGGAAGACCAAGGCGAGGAAGGTGGCGGGTCCAGACGGCATCAGTTCCAGGCTCCTGAAGTCCTGCGCAGACCAGCTGTGTGGGGTTGTGGAGCATATCTTCAACCTGAGCATGAAGCTGGGGAAGGTGCCACAGCTGTGGAAGACATCCTGCGTGATACCTGTCCCCAAGACGCCGCACCCCAAGGACCTCAGCAGCTACAGGCCGGTGGCATTAACATCCCACCTGAAGACCCTGGAGCGGCTGGTCCTTGCCCATCTCCGCCCCCTGGTGGGTCCATCGATGGACCCACTTCAGTTTGCCTATCAACCTGGCATCGGGGTGGACGACGCCGTCATCTTCCTCCAGCACAGAGCCCTCTCTCACCTGGAGAAACCTGGGAGCACTGTGAGAATCATGTTCTTTGATTTCTCCAGTGCATTCAACACCATTGAGCCAGCACTTCTGAGGGACAAGCTGGAGAACACAGGGGTGGAGCTGCACCTCACACCCTGGGTTGTGCACTACCTCACCAACCGTCCACAGTATGTGAGGACACGGGACTGTGTGTCCGACACGGTTGTCTGCAGTATGGGGGCCCCACAGGGAACGGTCCTGGCTCCGTTCCTTTTCACCCTCTACACTGCAGACTTTTCATACAACTCACCAACCTGTCACCTGCAGAAGTTCTCTGATAACTCTGCCATCGTCGGCCTCATCACAGATGGGGATGACAGGGAATACAGAGAACTGACACAGGACTTTATGGACTGGTGCCAGTGGAACCGCCTCCAGATTAACACGGGGAAAACCAAAGAACTGGTGGTGGATTTCCGTAGGTGCATTCACTCCCCTCCAACACCAGTGAACATCCAGGGAATGGACATTGAGATGGTGACATCTTACAAGTACCTGGGTGTTCACCTCAACAACAAACTGGACTGGACTCATAACACTGCTGCACTTTACAGGAAGGGTCAGAGCAGACTCTATCTGCTCAGGAGACTGAGGTCTTTTGGAGTGCAAGGGGCGCTCCTGAAGACCTTCTATGACACTGTTGTGGCATCAGCCGTTTTTTATGGAGTAACTTGCTGGGGCAGCAGCATTTCAGCTGCGGACAGGAATAAACTGGACAAATTGATCAAGAAGGCCAGCTCTGCACTTGGTTGCCCCCTGGACCCAGTGGAGGTGGTGGGAGAGAGGAGGATGATGGCTAAGCTGTCATCCATGTTGGAGAATGACTCCCACCCCCTGCAGGACACACTATCAGCACTGCAGAGCTCCATCAGCGATAGACTGCTTCACCCAAAGTGTGTGAAGGAGTGATATCGCAGGTCTTTCCTTCCTGCAGCTGTCAGGCTGTACAACCAGCACTGCTCCCAATAGACAATACACCATCATGTCGGGACATCTGTGCCATACAATACTTTGTACATTTATGCCAGATTTCATTTGCTGTGCAATACCGTTAAACTCAAGTGCAATACTTCATATCTGATATGTAATATCTGTTCATTCCACTAATTCAAGTGCAATATTTCATATTTGATATTTAATATCTGTTTCATTCTGTTAAATTCAAGTGCAATATTTCATGTTTGATATTTAATCTCTTCATTCTGTTCAATTCAGGCACAATATTTCATATCTGATATTCAATATTTCATATTTAATTCTGCTATAGACTACTGGTCATTTGTATCATATTCATCCCATATTCTCAGGTATATCCGTAAAGAATCCCGTGTAGATTTGGTAAATATGTAGATTTGGTGAATTTGTTTAATTTGTTAAAATTGTAAATACTTTTTTCAGCTTGTTTATACTCTTTTTTACTTTTTTACTATTTAACTTGCCTATCCCCTTGCTGCTGTGCAATGTAAATTTCCCCACTGTGGGACGAATAAAGGTTTATCTTATCTTATCTTATCTTAAAGGAGAGATGAAACATGCGGATGCAGTGATGGAGAGGTTTCTAATTCTGATTCCTAATGATCAATGTCACTATAACAATGTTCTGGTAACATGTTATGATCACATTTACTTCCTTACCTGTTATGCATTTTTAGAGTCATTACATGTTATCTGTAATTTCCTTTCTGCTAAATCTACTTTAGCCAATAGATGACGAGGCCCCTCCCCCCTATCAGGCTGTAGAAAATACAGTTTGGGACACATTTATAGGAGTAAGTGTTTTAATACTGTACACAGTATAATATTACTGCTGAATGTTAGAGTCATTACATATAATCTTTAAATGTATTAGTTTAAAATCTTATTTAGCCAATTGATGATGAACCCTGTCCCCCAACCAGGCTGTAGGATATACAGCGGAGGACCCAGATATCAGAGTAAGTGTTTTAAAATAACATATTACTGCCAATACATTGTTACAAAGAACAAAAAAATAATAAAAATACTGAGTCACTGGTGTTTTCTTTGTTTAGTGCTGCTTCAGACGAGTCGACAGAGGTTGGATCCTCGATGCTTGCTTGTATTTGATAGCTGCTTCGTGTATTTATATGATCTGCTTTGCTGTGTGCCGTCTGACCAGACTATTAAGATGAAAGATCATGAAGCTGAGGAGAGTTAAGGGTAGTGATTATTTCCTGTCTGTTTTTCCTTTTTGCTACTTTTTGTTGCCAACTGTTTTTCCACGGCTCATTAAACTGTTTTTTATAAATTCTTGTGTCTCTAAAGTTCCTCTGCTGATTCCATCTGTGAATGTGAGCAATCTCCAGGCTTCGATATTTACTTCAAATCAGCCTACAGTCACCTTCTGTCTATGAAATACTGGGCTGAGAAGTTTTTCCTGATTTTCATCTCCATGCGCACTGGTAGATGAGAATTTGGAAGTACTTTCTGGCTCGATAACTCATCCTTACATGTAACAACAGTGATGCAGGAACCGGTCTTATATCCAGCAATCTTAGCTTAGATATTTAATTCATATCAGCCTACAATCTCCTCCTGTATGTTAAATATTAGCATTAGGAGTACTTTTTGTGTTGCACATTGCAGATGTTGCACCCTTAAAATGTACAAAAACAACCACGTCCATCTTCTTTTTTGCAACTTTTATTATTAACGAGCCCTCAGTTCAGTACAAGCATATTTCGCTTCAGCCTGCAGATCGCACGTTCCCGTGACTCTCTTTCTTAAAGCAACAGCGCTCTGTTCTAAAGGGTAAGTACAACGACTTTTCTCTTTTCACAGGCGGTAAGTATACAGGTAAGTAATATTTTTAACAATTTTAATAATGAAAATATGAATTAACCAAGACACTTATTTAAATGACATTTTAACTAGACACACTGATATGAAATCAGCAAGAAAATAATGACACGCTACACCCTCCCCCACTAAAAGAATAAAATGTTGGCAAAACATTTTCCCTTAGATGTAAAGATATAAACATTAGTTTAACACCACGATAACACTTTTGAACACCTTCAGATGAGTACTGACTAGTATACAGTTACATAAGCAGGCAAATATCAATAGCTACACATCTGGTGACTACCACAGCATGACAACAGGATAAATAGTTAACTATTTCTTTTCCTTTCTCGTTGTATTGTCTTAATCCATTGGTACATTGGTAGGCCTCCCAAGTCCATTAAGTCACATATGGCAATAACTACCATTCCAACATACTTAATGTACATTAACATTATACATGCTTTAAGTGTAGTACTTTTACTCACAGAATACCATTTCTGTCACCTTGTTACTCTGTAACATAACCATTTCTGTAAATAAACTTGTTTATCTTCTTATGTGTAGTCTCTTGTGTTTTCTTTCCTATAGTCTCAAGAAATCAATTTCTGAACAATGACTAATAAATCACTGCAACTGTATTACTCAACAGATAACATCCAAACAAATATGAACCCAAATTAGCATTAACTGTATTAGTGACTATGAATTCAAACAGCTACTTTATCTTCAAGTCTACTTTCTCAAATACATAACACTCGGTTTTCCTAGTTCATTGTATGTAAAGATACATCTTGGTTGGCGTGTCCTTGTAGAACATCTGGCTCTCTCAGATTTGTGGTCATCCCCTGATGACACTGCATCCTCTTCACACACGTGGTGTTCTGGTTCTGGGATTTCCTCAGTATAGGGGTCGTGACTCGGAACCATGTCCTGCTCCTGATGTGTCGTCTGCTCCACCTGATCCCTGTCTGGAGTAGTATCCCCTCCACCTTGTGGCTGGCTCCTTTCATCCTGAACGAGTCTTTCAGTCTGAACTTCTACTCTGGACAGTCGTTTCATTGTGGGTTTGAAGACTGGAGCTTGTGGGTTAAGGTGAGTGTTTTGACTGTGTCCAAGCGTCCACACAGCATATTCTTCCTCACTTGAACTTTCAGAGTCTCCATAGGACGTTAGAGTCTTTACCCTTGGTTTTGGTGTGTTATTCCTTTCTTTCTTATGATCCTTACTTCTTTCTCTCAGGCGTTTGGTGCTCTGGCTATCAACAAGGTAAGGACAAGGTAATAGAAGATTTCTGTGTAGAGTTCTCTCTCTACCTTCTCCATCCAGAGGTTTCACAACATACACTGGACTATTTTCTCCTCTTCTTTCTTTGACCACATGCACCTTGCTTTCCCAGTAAGAACGTATCTTTCCTGGTCCTCCTCTCTCTGATAGGTTCCGCATCAGTACATGGTCTCCAGGTTCAAGAACAGAACTCCATGCCCTCTGGTTATAGTGCTTTTGTCCTCTTTCGCCAGCTTTCCTCATGTTTTCTTGTGCAATGTTATAGGCTTCCTGCATCGATCTTCGCCATTTCTCAGCATAGCCAGCATGAGACTGTGGACTTGCTCCTTCTCTGGGAAACATCAGGTCAATGGGCAGAGTAGGCTCTCTCCCAAACAGCAGGAAAAAGGGGGAAAATCCCATTGATTCATGGACTGTGGAGTTATACGCATGAACCACTTTGTTCAAATAGTCTTTCCAATTAGGTTTTTGCGTCTCCTCCAGGGTCCGCAGCATACTTAACAATGTTCTGTTAAATCGCTCTGCTGGATTGGACTGGGGGTGATATGGAGTTGTCCTTGAGTGCTGTATACCACTGTAGCTTTGCAGTTTCTTAAACAACTCATTTTCAAACTCCCTTCCTTGGTCATGATGGATTTTGGCTGGAAATCCAAATCTCAAAATGAAGTCATCAAAGATCTTGCGTGCGGCTGTTTTGCCTGACTTATTTGGCGTTGCATAAGCCTGTGCAAACTTTGTAAAGTGGTCAACTATTACCAGAATGTATTCCACTCCACCCTTGCTTCTCTCCAGATGCAAATAATCAATGGAGATCATCTCAAGGGGTGCTGACGTTACTATGCTTTGCAGGGGTGTTTTTGTTTTCCTGTTTGGTTTTTTCTGTTTCAAGCAACGGCACACTTTTGTCACATAATGTTCAATCTCCTCTCTCATTTTTGTCCAAAAGAATCTCTCTCTGGCTAAAGATACCATCCTGTCAGCTCCCAAATGGCCCATTTCCTCATGTAGTTGCTGATAGATCAGTGACTTTAGCTTCTCAGGAACTACAAGCTGGGTTCGGGAGTTTGTCTTTCGTCGCAGGATTCCATCTTCATCCAAATAAAGTCGAGGCCACTCCCTCAGGAGGCGTCTCACTGCTGTTGATTCTTTGATCTTATCTTTGTATCTCAGGCGTTCATTCTGTTGTTTTAGAGTGATAACTCTGTTGATCACTTCATCCTCTCTTTGATCTGCCTGAATCTCTGCAGCTGGTATTGGCTGTACTGTAGTTTTACATGTAGTGGTCAACTCAGGGAGCACATCTATATTACAAGTGATGGCTGAAATCCAATCAGTGTTGCCTTCGTTCTGAGCTTGCAGTCCATCTCTGACTGCTGTGATGTCACTTGGCATGCACTCCTCCGTGCATTCTTCCATCATTTTGTCCATTTCTGCTGGTTGACGGGACAGGAAGTCTGCATCACGGTTGACAGTTCCAGGTCTGTATTTCAGAGTGAAGCGGAAATCAGCTAACTCTGACACCCAGCGATGCCCTACAGCATTTAGCTTTGCGGTCTTCATCACATATGTTAGAGGGTTATTATCACTGTATACTGTGAAGTGAGGGGCATGGAAGAGATAGTCACGGAATCGCTCTGTTACAGCCCATTTGAGAGCTAAGAATTCCAGCTTTCCTGAATGGAGCCTGTAGTTCTTCTCTGTGGGTGTGAGTGTTCGCGATCCATATCCTATCACCCTCAATGTTCCTCCTTGACGTTGATACAAGACGGACCCAAGACCTTCTTCAGACGCATCAACATGTAACACAAATGGCTTCTCGAGATCAGGGTTTGGCCTAGTTGAATGGCTTTTATTTTTCTTTACACCACTAACCTGCTCAGTTTCACTGCTCTCCTCCTCCTGAACCATGGCCACTTTCACACCTTTCTGTTTGGTGACAGATAACAGTTTACATTTTCTCTCCTGTTCCACACCGTAGGCGGCACTCATTTTCTCAAGTAACACTTCGTCCTGTACAGTTGGGTCCTGGAGGTAAGGCTTGATATCTGCCCGTACAGCATCATCTTGTAGCCCTGTCAACAACGTTTGCAGGAACTGGGTCTGTATAAGTTCAGGGTTGTACTTTAGTCCTACTTTGGCTCTCTCTGATGCAAACAGAACTTTCTGCCTGAGGTCCATAGTGCGGATTAGAAACTGCACAGGGGTTTCTTTCGGTTCTTGGACCGCACGAGTCAGTGAATGATAAAGTTCTGTGGCATCTTTCTCTATGAAGTGAGTCCTAAGGACTTGTCTCAAAGAGCTCAGTGATAATTCTTGTCTGCTCTCCAAGTAGCTCTTTAACTTAACTTCAGGTGCAATAGACTGGATTACTGCTTCTACAATCTCACCTTCATCATAGCCTTTTTGCAGTCCACGTTCAATCTGTCTTTCAAGGCTGGTGAAGTTCAGTTTGTCTTTTTGTCCCACTTCACCAATTTGGCCAATAATCCTGAAATCTTTCCTGTACATTGGATGCAGATTCACCTGGCCTCTGGTTTGTGTGGAGTCTCTTTCTGAGCCCGTTAAGCTGCTTGGCCTCTGTGGTGACAAAGCTGGTTGAGGTGTAGTGCCATCTTCCGTTGACAGGGGGCGCTCCACAACAGTCTCTGGCTGCCCGTTTGTCTCCCCTCCACGTGCTGACACATTATCTCCTCCAGCATCATAGGTCTCTTTTTTCAAACTGTCCATAAAATCATTGGTGGCTAAAAGCACTGATAGCCCTGTATCCTCTAAACTGGTAACTTCCTCACTCTCCAGGTGACCCAGGATCAGCCTTCTCAGGAGCCGACACGAAGACCTTATCTCCCCGCTGGGCTGAAGTCCTAGCTCCTCACATACTGCACTGAGATCAGTGAGTGATAAAGTTAAAAGTTTCTTCTCAACATCAGCCAGTAGCGCTTCCCACTCACTGTCCATGTTTATTCACTCTTTGCTTTGTTTACTCACAACTTGAAGAAACACGTCTGCTTTGTTTATTTTCCTTCCACGTGTGTCTTTGCTGCTGCATCGGTGTGCTGGTTGCCGCTGCTAGCCGACATCACAAGCTAGCTCGGCTGCCCTCGTTATCCAGCGCGATGCCGTCTTCTCCGCAAAAACACACCTTTTCCGGCTGAAACTTGCTTGGACCGGGCGGAAACACCAAAATTATGTTGCACCCTTAAAATGTACAAAAACAACCACGTCCATCTTCTTTTTTGCAACTTTTATTATTAACGAGCCCTCAGTTCAGTACAAGCATATTTCGCTTCAGCCTGCAGATCGCACGTTCCCGTGACTCTCTTTCTTAAAGCAACAGCGCTCTGTTCTAAAGGGTAAGTACAACGACTTTTCTCTTTTCACAGGCGGTAAGTATACAGGTAAGTAATATTTTTAACAATTTTAATAATGAAAATATGAATTAACCAAGACACTTATTTAAATGACATTTTAACTAGACACACTGATATGAAATCAGCAAGAAAATAATGAAATAATATGTTTCAGGGCGCTACACAGATTATGGTATAGATACAAATGTGGACTGATACCACAATTGTATCTATGGTTAAAACTATCTGAACTTTAAATCATTAAATTACAGTGATAGAAAGAGAGAGAGAGGAGGTGGATGGTATTTAATCATTTTATAGTATTTCAGTTCTTTTTTTTGAAATTTTCTTTATATTGAAATTGAAAAAACAAATTATTACAATTCCAATGCATGTTTACATCATCAACACTTTGCTGCTTTTCCAATATTTCTGTTTTACATCAAAAAAAGGAAAGAAAGAAGAACAACAGAACAGGGGGGCTCGCTACTTGTGGTCATTTTCTTAACTATAGATAAAAAATAATAGAAAGAAAAGTGGATGAAGAACTGTATCTAGTTACAGGTGAGTTCAAGTAAAATCACACCTTATGGGTTTTACATACTCAGTCCATTTAGACCAGATCTGATAGAACTTTTCTTTTTGTATTTTCAGGGAAGACGTCAACTTTTCCATAATGTAAACCTCATGTACAATGTCAATCCATTCCTCAATAGTGGGTGGTTCAACTTTTAACCATTTTCTAGTGATGTTGTTTTGCTTGTTGCCAATAATATACCTAGTAACATCTTGTCGTTAACATTCCAGTTTTCAAACAATATGTCACCCAAATACATAACTTCACATTTAAAAGCAATGCTTACACCGAATGTATTATTTATGTGTTCATGGACCCGTTTCCAATAAGGTCTAATAACCTGATGGTTAAAGTGGTGCCTGACCTGTAGGTATCTGTAGAAGTCATCTGAACATAATCCGTATTTTTCCCGTAGTGCTTCAAAGCTCTGGAATGTCCCCTTGTGGACAAATGAATAATAATTAGTTATGCCTTTTGAGATCCATTTTCTAAATCTGTTATCGTATTTATTAGGCGCAAAAGCTGTATCGTAAGCGCACCATCTCAGAGTTTTAGACAAGTCTCCTAATTTACAGATTTTACTAATTTCCTGCCAGGATTTCAGAAGAATGTCCGACATGGGTTCATCTGAAACAATTAGTTTGTCCTGTAGATTGCTGTCTGCTAGTAGGGCCATTATTGGTATATCTTTTACCGTCGTACCTTCCACCTCCTTCCAACCTGCCATGTATGTTGGTGAACATAAGCAGACCAAAAGTCTCAACTGAGCTGCATAGTAATATTCTTCCAGACAAGGGAGGCCCATCCCACCCTTTTGCTTTCCTTTCTTAATTGCATTATATGCTTAATTGCCATAGATATCTTGAAATTAGCCTGTCCCATTCTAGGAAGTGTTTATGTGGTATTCGGACCGGCAGACATTGAAACAGGTAAAGCATTCTCGGAAGTACATTCATTCTAATTAACTCGATCCTAGAGTATAGATTCAAAAAGGGAATAACATTCCATCTTTGTATATCTGACCCTATCTTTGAAATTAAAGGTCCATAGTTGATGTCAAACATTCTCGAAAAGTCCCTCGGCAGTAAGACTTCCAAATATTTAATGTGCTCTGCTTCCCAATTCCATTCGTATATATTCCTAATCTCATTTGGTGGGTCATAGTTAAATGTTAAGACCTGAGTTTTATTAACATTAATTTTGTACCCTGAAAGTGAACCATATTCCTTTAGCATTTCCATCACCTTTGTGAGTGTCTGTGTAGGTTGTGATAAACTTATCAATAGATCATCCGCAAATAGGGCCACTTTTTGCTCCCCAGATGTCATTGTTACCCTGTTTATATCAGGTCTCTGTCTAATCCATCGACTCAGGGATTCTATAAACAAGGCGAACAGGAGCGGCGACGCGCAACATCCCTATCTTGTTCCTCTTTCCAGAGTGAATGAGTTACTTAGGTCTCCATTAATTTTAATTTTGGCTGTTGGTTTATCATACAGAGCAGCAAATGTGTCAGTTAGGGTTGTATGAAACCCAAATTTTAACAACACTTTGTACAAGAATGACCATCTCACTGAGTCAAAAGCTTTTTCTGCATCTAAACTTATTCTAAGAGTTTCCAATTTTTGTTGTGTAGCTTGTTTCATAATGTGCAGTGTTTCCCTAATGTTGTCTAGAGTCTGCCTTTGTTCTGGTAGAATTGATTCTAATCTTTTTGACAGTATGGACGTGAACAGTTTGTAGTCAATATTTAGAACACTTACAGGACGATAATTCCCACATTCCAATTTATCTTTCCCTTCCTTAGGTATAATAGAAATTATTGCCTCTCTCCATGAAGGAGGGATAGTTTTCTTTTCTAGCACCCAGTTTAATGCTTTTAGTAGTGTTGGGATTAATTGGTCTTGCATTGTTTTGTACCACTCTGAGGTGAAACCGTCTGGTCCCGGGGACTTTCCCCCTTTTAGCCTCCCAATTGCTGATTGTAGTTCTTCTTTTGTTATTTTGGAGGTCAGTTTTTCATTTTGTTCATTTGTGACCTTCGGTAAATGTATCAAGGAGAGAAATGCATCAATCTGATGGTCATCTTTCAATTGTGGTTGTGAGTACAGTGCTTTGTAATATTTTTCGAAGCATTGTCGAATTTTCTCCAGGTTAGTTTCTATTACATTTGTTGTAGGGTTTCTTATTTTGTGTATAGTTCTTTCTGCTTGTTGTTTCCATAACTTATATGACAAAAGCTTTAGTGATTTTGACCCAGTCTCGTAGTACTGTTGCTTTGTAAAGAGAAGCTTTTTTTTGTATGTCCTGTGTATTTATTTCATCTATTTCTTTTTTCAACTTCATGATCTTGGATTTAGTGTCATCTTTTAGAGTTCCTGAATGTTCCTTTTGAAGCTTCTTCAGTTCATCCTCTAAATGTTTAAGTTTTTGTTGTCGAATTTTCTTTTCATTGGAGGAGATAGATATTATTTTGCCTCTTATCACGGCTTTTAGTGCATCCCAAAGTACAGACGATGTCACTTCTTCATTGTCGTATTGTCATCATTGTCAAATACTATTTAATTTCAATTTTCAGTTTTTCTTTAATTGTTGGATTGTTTAGGATGTTTGTATTCAGCCTTCAGAGGGTAGATCTAGTCTTATTGTTAAGACTTACTGAGAGGTAAATAGGGTTATGGTCGGAGAGAGTGCTAGGGCCAATTTCACTACTATGTACCCTGTGAAGGTCGTTTTTGAACATAAAAAATAGTCTATCCTGGAATAGACATTGTGGGCAGATGAGTAGTGTGTATAGTCTCGACAGGTTGGATTTATGTCTCTCCACACATCTACAATTCCTAATTCATTCATTAGATTGATCATTCTTTTGTTAATCTTTTTTGCATCTGATTTTCCATTTGAAGAATCCATTCGTGGGTTTAAGTCACCGGCACATATTAAGATCCCTTTACTTTTTGTAGTTATTAGTTTGAATATGAGCTTATAAAAGGACCAATCACTACCAGGAGGAGCATACACATTAAGGAGACTCATCATTGAGCCCTTTATTTTACCTGTAGTTATGACATATCTGCCTTCCTTGTCTTTATATTCAGATATATGTTCGTAATTTACTGCATTGGATATCAAGTTCGCCACTCCTCTCCGCCTCCCCGATCCATGAGAAGAAAAATAAACATGTTTGAATCCCAATTTGTTCAGTTTAGCATGTTCAGAGTCGTCCAGATGAGACTCCTGCAGGAATGCTACCTGGATCCTATCTTTCTTTAAGTTTGACAAAATTTTCCACCTCTCGATTGGGTTGAGTATACCATTTATATTGAGTGAAACCATTTTTAGTGGTCTATCTTGCATCTAAGTGATTCTCCCTTCAGTGATCCTCATAAACCTAGTAAGCTCCCCCCTCCCTGCAAAAACCAACAGAGAGTGAACAAGGCATTTGGCCAAGCATCACTGTACCTGAATGTTGAGGAGTTTTCATGGCTTGAAGGATTGGCAAATGGAGCCTGCTGTGAAGGAGGAGAGATGAGCAAGTTTATGTTTCACACAACCTCTGGCAGACAGATTATGAAGCCCGGGAACTTCCTCAGTCTGGCTTGGGGGAAAGCAGGAATGACGAGTATCATCATGTTCAACAAGATCCATAG
Source organism: Holacanthus passer (assembly GCA_025331565.1). Lineage (NCBI taxonomy): Eukaryota > Metazoa > Chordata > Actinopteri > Pomacanthidae > Holacanthus > Holacanthus passer. The sequence goes on from JAFREQ010000281.1 coordinate 20,172, forward strand.
CAGCGTTTCTACACAAGTAAGAAATAAATATCATGTGACACAAATTTGGAAGGTAGAATCTTGCCAGTGGATTAGGAATGTATAGGTTAGAATTCAGACATAGATTAGGAATATGGATTTATTATTTTTTTTATTTAGCCATAGATTTGAATTTGGATGTTGGAATACTGAATGTGTTGGCTTGAATTTTAAATAACATTTGTTTTACTTTGCATATAGTTACATTTACCAAATTGGGTGTACACATTTTCAAGGGTATGGATGTTAAAAGTTCTAGAGCTTTGATTAAATGTGGGTCAGGGTTAGTTGCTAAAATGCTACTTGATAAAACAAATCTTTCAATTTTCTTTGTCTGTGTCGCCAGGCCAACCAACACCTGTCAGAAAAGGAGCGGAGGTAGGTGGCAAAAGCCATGTGCCACGATCCAAGTACAGCTGACAAGTTTTATGTGGCTTTGCCTGACAAAAAGATGGGGTACGAGACCAGGAACTCGCGACTCAAAGCCCTTGAGCGGGCTGTTGCTGCAAGTCCTACAGAAAGTGAGGAGTATGATGAGGAAGAAAGCAACCTCAGCCAAACACCAGAGACCAGCTCAGATGAGGAGGAAGTTGTGTACAATGATGATCCTGAGTCAAGCTCCTCATTGTCTTCAGAGGAGCTGAGAGTCATGCATCAGAAGCGTGAAAGGCAGGTAATCCCACAGAACAGAAGTTATGAGGGTTCCGGTGCTTCATTCTCAGAGGGTGAGGTCCCATCAGGTCAGTCTCGGGCTTGCAAAAAGAAACTGTATTTTTCTGGCAAATCCAAAACATCCAGGTCCTCAAAGAGACATCTGCAACACTACGTTTATACCCCGTCAAAGTGTCAGGTGATCATTGACAAGTTACCCCCACGTATTGCGGACTATTTCATTAGAAAAATGGAATATCAGAGGCAGAAACGACAGGTTGATGGCTGTGACCAGCCTCCCCTCACTGAGCAAAGCACTGAGACTGCTACCACAGCTGAGAAGACAGGTGAATGCCCATCTGTCAACCAGCCCCTGATGACCGGAGGAAGTGTGCCTACCCCCTCCCCCCCGTAGAGCAGGCTCCAGGAGATCTGAAAGCCCCCCTCATCCTCATCAAGCAGACGGCTGACGTGGGAAAGGATTCAGCACCTGAGAGTGTCAAACAGTCTGTGTCTCTGCCGACCAGCATAGACACCCCCATCTTTTTGGCTATCACTCAAGTCACTTATGACCAGGATCTCGACCTGGACGCCTTTACCCAGGTAACCCAGTGTGTCCAGGAAACACCTCCCGAGGACATGCCAAAAACACCCCCTGTAGTGCAGGCTCCAGGAGATCTAAAGGACCGCCCCACCCTCATCAAGCAGATGGATGATGTGGGAAAGGATTCAGCACCTGAGACTATCCAACAGTCTGTGTCTCTGCTGACAGACGATATGATGGTGGTGTTTGCACCAAGCACTCATGTCCCTGATACCAAAGGTCTTGACCTGGATGCCTTCACCCAGGGAACCCAGTGTCCAAGAAACACCTCCCGAGGACATGCAAAAAACCGACTTAGTTGTGATAAACAAGATAAGATAAACAAGACTGTAAGCAGCAGGTTGATGGCTGTGAGCAGCCTTCCCCCAATGTCTAAGGTCGTGCAGGTCGTTACCTGAATAGCACACATTCAGTTCTTTTGTTTTTTGTTCTTTGTTTTAACCTATTGATCATGGTTTATTTTCAAAATAAAAATACTTTATTAAAGTATTAAACATTTACTTTGTTTTTTGTTTTAACCTGTTGATCAGGGCTTATGTTTGTTCAAAATAAAAATACTTTGTTAAAGCATTAAACATCTATGTCTTATTCCTGCTCATGAAATATAGAAAGCACTTTTTAAACTCTGAAAGCCATTGAGTTGCCACGAAGAAGACCAAGAGTGCTGTTGGAGGCTCCTTTCCAGGGAAGGGTTGCTGCAAAGAAAAACACAAGTGGCTGCATCACACTAGGTACATGTAAGGCTCATATTTCAAAGAGAGAGTGGGCTGATTCTAAGAACATATGGAACTTTAGAGGTTGTTTAGCCAAAAAATGGTGACTGCATCACTCTAGGTACATGTGATTAGGAATTGTGAACCCATAAAATGATGCCAAATTCTTATTTAAATGAACAGTTCAAGATACAAACCTAAATTATATTGATAGCTCATATCTCAGAGACAGGAGGTAGTGGGCTGGTTCCACTATGAAGGAAAGCGAGGGGCCTCCTGCATCAAACACATGTTGCTGTTTCACCATTGGTTCAAACAATGGTAAATTATGAAGCCACAAAGACTTTCCTAATTCTCATCTATATGAATTGAAGCAGATGAAATACTAGAATGAATTTGAGGGCACATGTCTCAGTAAAGGCAAGGAGGTAGTGAGCTGGTTCCAATATGAAGGGAAAGCTTGGAGCCTCCTGCAACAGACATGGGTGACTGTGTCACTCCAGGTACATGTGATGGTAAGATATGAAGCCACAAAGACATTCCAAATTCTCATGTATTTGAATTGTGCAACACACACATCTGAGATTATTTTACAGGCTCAGATCTCAGAGGCTCTGGGAGGTATTTGGTGAATCATATATGAAGGGAAAGCCTGGAGCTTGCTTAATTCAACACCATGTACTCTCCTTTCTAGAACAGCTACCAAGAATATGCACATTTTGACCATTTAACACAGCTGTGAAATTGGTAGGACTCGCTTTTAAAGATTCATCAAGTCAACTTCCTCTGCCAATGGCTGAGAGCTATGAAACCTGGAGCACATGAGGAGAGCTGCCTCAGGTGAGTCTGTGTCTAATTTGAGCTCTCTAGGTCCAACTGAGGCTGAACAGGGACCAGGAAAATACAGAATTTGACCATTTCACTTCAGCGAGCAGAAGGGGTTGACTCAATTTGCAGTATTCATCAAGCCATAACTTCTTCTATCCACGGTGTAGGTCCACGAAACCTGGACCACAGAGGCAGAGCATCCTCAGATGTGTCTGTGTCAAATTTGAGCTCTCTAGTTCCAACTGAGGCTGAACAGGAACTAGGAATATTTTTGAGTTTTCTGATATAGACAGATGGAGGTATTGGGCTGATTCCAATATCAAGGGAAAGCCTGGGGCTTCCTCATTCCATCTAATGTTTCTGTGTTATCACATGTACATTTAATCGGACGTTATTTAGCCAAAAAATGATTTCAAATTCTCATCCATATTTAGAGTGATTCAACTGCTTCTCCTGGGTACAGCAGCCTGCAAGCTTCCATTTGGTGGCAGACTCATCCTTCTACCTCCAAGTCTCTACCTTCCAGAATCTCATCTACGACACATACAATAGATGAGAATGTGGAATTTCTTTGATCTGTTATATCTCCTCAATGCTTGTATATAGAGTGATGCAACTTCCTCTCCTGGGTGCAGCAGCTTGGCTCTGGAATCAGCCTCCTACCTCCCGTTCTCGCTGAGATATGAGCCCTTGAAGTCCTTCCAAAATCTCATCTATGACACATGCAATAGATGAGAGTTTGGAATTTCTTTGATTTGTTATATCTCCCTAATGCTTGTATATTGAGTGATGCAACTTCCTCTCCTGGGTGAAGCAGCTTATAAGCTTCCATTTGATCCTGGAATCAGCCTCCTACCTTTTACGGACGGTTCAACGACTCAGACGCAGAGGAACAAGACACGGCACACAAACTCACAATAGAGAGTCTTTAATACAAAGAGTGTTTCTTTACAAACAAAAGCACGCTAACCCACACAATGATAACACCACGTAAGGAAAGCTAACCAATAAACGCTAATTTATACTTACACTAATAATAACAAAGCACACCGTAAAGGCGTAGAAAAACTGAGCTTACAAACAAAGACAAATACAAACTACACTCAGGCTTGAACTAATGAAGCACACCGTAGTGGTGTGGAAAACAATGGCGAACTAAGCCGAAAACAAAACGCCGCACTGGCGCCGTATAATAAACAAGCGAACACTAACGAACAAAGCTATGACTAGCTGCAAACTTATCTGGGGCAACAAGGAGAGGGAATGGGGAAGGCAGGCAGAGCTGGTGATGCAGACAGCGGTAGATGAACTGAGACGAAGGAGGTAATCCACAGAAAGCCTCCTGATGCCAGCAGGTTGACACAGATGAGGGAGATCCGAAGGAGCACCGGAGGAATGGTGGAGATCACCCAGTGAGGGAAGCTGCATACAAGGACTGGTGGAGTTCTGAGCGGCAGCTAAGAAACAGCGTTAGTGAAAAGCAAGGCACGGAGCAAAACTGAACTGTAGGTAAAGAACTAACAGAGTGTTGTTCACAGTCCGGCGTCGAGGAATGATCTGAGCAAGGTTTAAATCCAGTAGCAGATTGGTAGCAGCTGGCAGTCAATCACAGGTGTGACTCCTCAGCTGATTACAAGCAGCTACAGCTGTAGACATTCCTCACCGCCTGCATCATGCTCACGCCCACCTAGAGGAGAAGGAAGGAAGGGGAACAGGGAGGGAGAGCACTGCCACTAACCAGCACCAGAGAGCGTGACACTACCTCCCATTCTCGCTGAGATATGAGTCCTTGAAGTCTTTCCAAATTCTCATCTATGACAAATACAATTTATCCAAATTTGGAATTTCTTTGGTCTGATCTATATCTCCTTAATGCTTGTATATAGAGTGATGAAACTACCTCTCCTGGGTGAAACAGCCTTTAAGCTTCGATTTGTGTCCCAGAGTTTGCCTCCTAACTCCCATTCTGATTGAGATCTGAGCATGTAAAAAGATTCCAGATGTGTGGGTGGAACAATTCAAACAGACAAAAATTTGGAATGTCTTTATGGCTTCATATCTTACCATCACATGTACCTGGAGTGACACAGTCGCCCGTGTCTATTGCAAGAGGCTCCAAGCTTTCCCTTCATATTGGAACCAGCTCACTACCTCCTTGTGTATCTGAGACATGTGACTGCAAATTCCTTGTAGAATTTCATCTGCTTCAATTCATATAGATGAGAATTAGGAAAGTCTTTGTGGCTTCATAACTTACCATTGCATGTATCAATGGTCAAAGAGCAACCTGTGCTGGATGCAGGAGGCTCCTGACTTTCCCTCACAGTGGAATCAGCCCACTGTCTCCTTCTCTCTTGAAAATTTCAAGCTTCCAATTAACTCTGGATTAGCATCCATCAAAATTGATATGGACGAGAATTTGAAATATTTTTGGCTAAACAACGTCCAATTAAATGTACATGTAATGACACAGAAGCATTAGATGGAATGAGGAGGCCCCAGGCTTTCCCTTGATATTGGAATCAGCCCAATACCTCCCTCTGTCTCTGAGATTAGCGAAAGGATGAATAAAAATAAAAAAATAAATCTTGTATTTCAGATTAAAATGTAGACAAGTACTAACATCTCTAAAACACATATCACATTCCTGACGCTACAATGTATTGTTGTATGGAAGGAACTCCATTTGAAGTTGACTGGTTAACCCTCTGTGGGTATTTTTTTTCACTCCTTTAGACTGGTGACTTGGAATGTGGAATGTGGAAAGTGAAATTTGACAGTGTTGAAGCAAAAATGGTGAGCCATTTTGAGTTGACTGGTTAACTTTGTGTGGGTAATTTTTTGTTCACTCTCATACATTGGTGACCTGGAATATGGTATGTGGAATGTGGTATGTGGAATGTGGAATGTGGAATTGGACCTCGAATGTGGAACCCCATTAGTTTATCCAAAAGGAACGACAACCTGGCTGGGTCCTGTTACACCATCCGGACCACTGGGCCTCCATTGCCAGTTGACCACTCGGACAAGGTAAGAGCACCACCACCACATGATGTACTCTTTGTTCACACAGGACAGGGCTGCGCACAGGAGCAGACCAGGGAGTGATTCACAGCCAGCACATCACTCAGCTAGACAGAATCTTACACTACAACCACTCGTGTCCATTAATACACACACACCTATAGCCAGGCAGCAACACACATCTATAACCAGACAACAACACACACCCATAGCTAGACAGCAACACACACTCATAGCCAGACAGCAACACACACCCATATTTAGACAGCAGATACAACACAACCAAACACTCACTCAGGCACCAGATCCAGAAACCCGACACATTAGCAAACAATATTTCAAACTCATTCAAGCCATACACCACAAACGCATAACACAGACAAAGCAATGGGTACAGGCACATTTCCAGCAGGCATGAACAGACAGGTAAACAGACTAACAGCTTTTATCAAACCATCCACACCAACAGAGGACACACACAATAAAGTACAGGCCAATACAACACAATGGATGCACACAAACATGCACAAAGAACCACAGACTTGGACCATTCCCTTTGAAGTTCCTCCCGGTCGCCCTGTAGTCTCGGATTGCAATAGTGCCACATACAACACTTCCCAATACAATGAACACTTTTTTAAGCCCCCTCTCCACTAAACACCGCAGTTACATTAAAGACACTTTTCATTTTCTGGACACTATCAGGCCCCTGGCTGTCCCCAACAAATCCTATCTGTTCACAATTGACATTGATAATCTACACACCAACGTCAACACCGGTTTAGGACTACAGACTATTTCATCAATTTTCAATAAATTTATGGCTAAAAACAGACCCGACCATGAACTTCTTCAACTTTTAGAACTCTGTCTAACTAACAACAACTTTCAATTCGACAACAAATATTATCTTCAAATCCACGGGACAGCCATGGGCCAGAGATTTGCACCTTCATATGCCAACCTGTACATGAGTGAGTGGGAGTGAGAAGCCCTAACTAAATGTACCCTACAACCCACAGTTTACCTCCATTTTCTCGATGACATCTTCGGAATCTGGCCCCGTGATATCACCCTATTTTCGGACTTCATCAATACACTAAACACTCATCACCCCTCCATCCGTATAAAGTATACCATTGATACACAACAAGTGAACTTCCTGGACACAACTGTCTTTTTCCATCCACTCAGCACCACACACAAACAAATCCGGACTAAGGTATACTTCAAAGCCACAGATACACATGCATTGCTCCATAAATCTAGTTATCACCCAAAACACACATTCAAAGGCATAATAAAATCCCAACTAACTCGCTTTCACCGCATCTGCTCAAATAAACTGGATTTCAATCAGGCAACACAAACCCTGTTTAATAGTTTAAGAACCAGGGGCTATTCCAAACGATACTTATGCTCCATTAAAAATACAACCCTGGCCTCTCTCGCTCCCACTCACCCAACTTTTCCACCCCAGGTCCACAACGCAGAGCTGCCTTCGTAAACGTAAATCGTAAACACTACATCGGAGAAACACAATTTAGCATACAGACAAGACTCAAACAACACCTTTGCAACATTGGGGAAGGTAGTAAACAGACCCCCCTGGTTACACATTTTCAAAAACATCCCCTCAGTCACCTCATTGTCTCCGGCTTGGAAAGTAATGACCGCTGGACCTGTGGACAGAGAAAAAGAGCAGAGAAAATCTGGATAACCAAACTCGGCACCACCATAGCCAAATGACTAAACGACAATTAGTACCATAACAACATTACATCTCATCTCACAACACATGTTTGAGAACCACAGGATAAAACATAAACATGCAATATACTTATAAGGATAGTGTGTTGGGCACTTGAATAAATTTCTGTTTTATGTTTAATGATAATTTGGACAGTTTGTGCCTTGTAAAATGTTTCCCACGATATTATTGCTTTAGTCCGTTATGTGATTAGTGGATCATAAACAAAGGGTTTGAATTTCTCATTAAGCTGAGGTTCTAAAGGTTTGCAACATAATGACAGGGAAGTGGCTCCTTTCATTTGAGCCGTCATCACTGGTTTGGTGGTGGGTGGGTGAGCCACTTAAACCACTGGCCTGCTGCACAGCACACTGTCATTAACAGTAAGAATGTGTGGTGGAGATCATGAGGGTGGCAGTTTGTAGCACTTTACTTACTTTTTTGTTTTCACTCACTGCATGTGGGGATTTTCAGTTAAGAGCTTTGACTCAAATATGCAATATTATCAATGCTCCCCAGGGTTTCTAACAGAGAACTTGGACATTATGGGGGAACAAAAACCTACTGAAAGGAAAATGAAACCGGTCACCTTAATATGATTTGCATACACCAGTGAGGCCAAACCTCTATGCATGATGAACGTTCATCACTCATTGTCTGGACAGTGGTGTCACACCAAGGTTTCAAGCCTTTCACATCAGCCACTGCACATATATATGATGGGAGCTGATTCATTAAAACAAACAATGACAAAAATATCACACTGTAAGAAATGTTCGTACATTTTGCAGTGAAAAACTGTCAATCATGACAGTAAAAATCAGTAAATCTCCAAAACAGTTTGATACTGTTTATATAACACTGAATCGCCGTAAATAAGTTAATCAGCAAAAAACTGTATTTTTTTACATTTTTTCTCTTGAAAAAATACATTTCCCTACTCTTGCATTTTTTTTAATGGAAAAATGCCATAATATGTATAACATTCAATACCGTGATTTTTGCATTTATTTCTTGAAAAGAATAAAGTATTTCACAGTTAAATGTATGTACTGTTGTGCTAATCACGGAAACATGCTGTAATATTTATAACAAGTAACATGGTAATTTTTGCATTTATTTCACACATATTGATATACTTTATATACTAAGGACATATGCTTTAATATTTCTGACAGCTTTATGTCAAGCTAAAAATACAATGTCAGCAATGTAACAATAAAGAAATAGTTGATCAATCGCATGTTTCCATACTTTTTTGCCAGGTTTATGTATTTATTTAAAGTGAAATGTTGGGTGTTCTGATCGCTTACATTTTTATGTCAAAAATATAAAAACAAAAAAATTAAAACATTAATCTGTCTGCTCTGCCTGTAGGAGTATGTCCCTCTTTAGTTACCATCCAGAGGCACATTCAGCTTATACAAGGAAAACCATTTGAATCATTTAAAAACATCTCAAAACATCAGACTAAATTTAAAAACATCTCAAAACTGAGTAGAAGTCTTATTTCTCTTACAGTTCTTTCTACAGACTGTGCATTCTTTGACGGCGCGCCTGAAATTCAAACGGGCCAATCAGCGCATCGCATCTGACTCCCGTCGGTTAACCTCCAACATGCTCCGGGCCGGTCAGGGTTGGTTTTGTTTCGGACTTCATCCGTTCAAGTCCACGGTCTTCACCAGAGGAGATTCATCAGTGGTCTGGACTTTTTTTGAGGATATTCAGCCAGCACCTGTCTTCAGTTACTTTGGTAAGTATAGAAACACCAGTTAAAAGACGCAATGAGCAATTGTCTCTTCAGTTTGACTGCTTTCCGAAAATGCGGTGTGGGTTTAGCCGCCTAGCATCAAGTTAAAGCGGGGTCAGTCTGTGCTAAAGCCTGTGGTTAGCTAACCACGCTGCTCATGTTGTAGATATAACCTCTGTGTTTTTTTGATAATTGAATATGTATTCTTGTAACCTATGTGGAGAAAATGTTCCGTCGGTAAAAGCATATGTTTTACACTGCAAACTGCACCGCAATGAACCCCGGCGTGTTTAGGATTCAGACATCCAGGATAAATGACTGAGCTGAGTTCAACGAATCCAAAACAAGAGCATCCAGGCTTAATTGGTTGCACAAAGACCAAGCCAGGATGAACAGACACGGATTCATCAAGCCAGGCAAAACCAATCCTGGATCAGTGCACGCACGCGGCTTCCTCAAATAGACCCTGACATCGATCACAGATTCACCGATTCACCATGGCAACTAGAGCGGTGTACTTTTCCCCGTCGGAGGCAGAAATCCTCATGGACGCTTACGAGGAGGTAAAGGACCAAATAAAAAAGAAAGGCAACACCGCCACAGTTATAAAACAAAGAGAGACAGCATGGCAAAGTATTGCAGATGGCCTGAATGTGTATGTAGTGCACAAATACACACTCACTGCTCCGCTGAAACCATCACAATTGCAATCCACATAGTTAATTAACATCTCTGAAAACGTAGTTGTACTCTGATTATGAATGAGTTGAAATTGTAAGTGAAATTGACTGCAGATGTGAGTGAAATTGTGAAAGTGTTACTCCATCAGACTGTTTAATAAATAAAGTTCCTCTTATCTTATCTTATGTTTGCTCCTCATGCTCCATGCTCCATGCTCCTCTACTGTGCAATTAGCCTATATGTATGCAAGTGTGTTTGTGTGTGTGTGTGCGTGTGTGTGCGTGCGTGTGTATGCTGATTGATCATATATACATATAATGTGTGTGTATAGATTAAACACGACTGGGCCAAAACGGACATTGCAGCAAGTCAAGATTAAATACAAGAACATCCTGCAGAATGGTAAGTGCTCTGACCAATACTTAAGAATGCACAAGCGTACATTGTACCCAGAAGGTGCCTGCTCACACATTGTCTGTACTGTTTTAGCAGTCAAAAAGAAAACCCACAAGAAAGGCACAGGTGGTGGGTCACCAAAAGCTGAGAAAAAAACGATGGAATCCGATCGGAAATAGAAAGGAGGACAATAAGAAAATTGGACCTCAAAATAAAAAAACTTGAGCGGAAGGTGAGTTATGCCTTCAATTCTCCTTTCCTCCCCCAGCTCCAAAAAGATGACACATCTTAAAAAAATAAAATAAAAGGTCAAATGGAATTTTGGTGGTATCTGTTTGTTTAATGTATGCACAGTTAGGGCTGCCATAGAGATGACACTAGGCACACCAACTGTGGAATTTCCATCTGTCATCCTACCTAAGTGCCTAAGTGCTATGACTGGTTGGAAGTTGAAACACTGGCTGTATTATTAAGGCTAGAAGAAAGGCACATAATGTACCCTGAAATGCAATTTCCCAGATATATCAAAACACTTTATGGCAATAGGGTAGAGGGAAAAGTGAGTAGAGGGAACAGTTTCATTAATTATCTATACTTTAAGGTAGTATCACGATGACTAAAAAAAAAGGTATCATGATAATTAAATAACCATTTGCAGCTTGTGAGGCATGAGGGTGCAAAGGTGTTCCTTGTAAAGTCAAGTGGGCCGATAGCCTATATGAAGGCCCAAAATGGTGTTCCTTCCTGCTCTAACAATGGCATGCCCATTCTTGCAAGATGTGGTGGATGAGGAAGCACTTGTGCTCAGGAGAGCCTATAATCATGCCCATGCCGGGATAAGGGCCAGGATCGAAATTACCTTTGGCCTCCTGAAGGCACGCTTTCACTGTCTTCACGACTTAAGGGTCAGCCCTTTGAGGGCATGTGACATCACTGTGGCCTGTGCTGTCCTCCACAATGTAGCCTGCCTGAGGAAGGAGAGGGCCCCCAGAGTGCCATCACACATGGACTGGGACAATCCTGCCATCTTCCCTGACGGCGATAGTGGTCGGCTGGTCAGGGACCAATATGTGTTAAATTATTTTAGTTAACATGCATGTTTTAAATTTATGTTAAATATGCCCTGCATTGGCAGAGGAATTTGTGTTTTTTTTTTTTTTTTTTTTTTACTTCAATTTAAATTGATTTGGCCTCTTACGATGTTTGTGCTGTATACTGTGTGTATACAAGCTTGCAGGGAGGCTACCGCATCCATTCATTTGTTGTGTATGCATTTGTCCTGCATTTATTTCAGTGTGCAGACATGCGGGGTGTATTATACAGACCTTTGAATGTGTATTTATTTTTGTGTTGTATAATATGCTTTGATTCTGTGCTTTCTATCTTGTAGAGTCACCATGTGACTTCAGTTTTGAAAGGAGCTGATGGTTTACCTGCTTTGATTTATCCTTATTCAATAAAGGAACATCATACTCTTTGATGTGTTGTGGCGGAGTGCTAAAGACCGCCTCGTCCTTCTATGTCTCCGCGAGCCTCTCTCCCAGGAGAGAGCCTGCGGCGAGAGCGCACGGGGCGCGAGCGAGAGAGTCTGCGGCAAGAGCGCAGTTACTTTTGGAGCTAATAAAAGAAAATCACCAGACCGAAGTTCGACTGAGCCATCATTGTCCAGGTTTCCCAACGAACCCGTGACATGTGTATTTATATTTATATGGGATGTGTATTTTATATCTAGTCTATGGGAAACTGTAAATTATCTAATGATTGCAACATCATCTAAAATCATCATTTATCTACAATGATTGAAATTAATGATCACAAATGTTTAAATAATGACAGTGGGTCTAGTTGAATGTGATAACAATGTGTAGTGGGCAGTGGAATAACTATTGGTTTCCATTTGTGGTGACTGCTGACTGAGATAAGGGATGAGATTAAATAGATCCTGGAACTTAGCCTGGTCTGGAGCAGGCTAGCTCCACAGAATAAATCTCCATGGTAACTTATGTCACAACATATCCCACTTTCCACTATCCCGCTTTTGTGCAACCGGATCACGGGTAAGTTGAGCCAGGATAACCAAGATATCCCGGCTTAATCCCTTATCCTAGTTTTGTGCAACGGGCTTTAAAGTTGCACTTCTATCGCCATCACAACAGTACACCAGCAGTTACTCAGGATACGACTTTAACGCCATTAAAATGCACCATCTCACTTTGTGAACGGCAGTGTGAGGGAACGAAATCGTTGGTTGCTCATTTAAAGGAGCACATAGCAGAAGGGCGTCATGTAGCTTGCCCAGTGAGAGGATGCAAAAGTGTGTTCACTGCAAAAAACGTCTTTTACCTCTCACATGTCCAGAAAGCACAGACATTGGTCAGAAAATGTGATTTGTCCATCAATCAGAGATACACAGTGTGAGACTCCCACTACAAGTGCTACCACACAGGGAGCAGCCAATGTGTCAGATGCTGACAACACTGTTGGGGATGGGTCTAATTTCAGTGACCTGTATCTGAGAAACATATGTATGTTTTACTTAAAACTACAGGGACAGCATCTTCTTCCAGCGTCTACCATTCAAAACATTGTTGAAGAAATACAGAATATACACGAGTTGGGACAGACATATACTTTGAATCAACTTAACTTACTTCTAAAAGATATGTCAGCTTCAGATGAAGACATTGTAAAAATCTGTGACACAATTAAACAATCTGACTTGTTTACAGCTTGCCACACAGGGCCCATGAGAACTGCTTACTCAAGAGCCCAGTGCTTTAAAGACATGTTCAGATATGTGGAGCCCAAAAAAGTGTTGTTGGGCAGAGATGAGAACAGGACACAGAGGTGTGCCTATTATATTCCTGTGCTAGACACTTTAAAGGGTATGCTGGAGTCTGGTTTTTGGCAGGGCCTCATGTCAGTGGATCCTAATGATGTTTCTAAAACAGATGTTCTCTCTGACAGTTGTGATGGTAAGGTGTTTATGTCAAACACATTTTTTCAGGAAAACCCAAACTGTCTCAAGCTGGTTTTATACCAGGATGCGTTCGAAGTTGTGAACCCATTAGGTTCCGCAAAAAAGAAACACAAGGTTTTGGCTGTGTACTTCTCTCTACTCAACATGCCCCCCCATGTGCGATCAAATGTTGACCACATGCAGCTGGTTTTGTTGTGTAGAGAGAAAGACTTTAAGGAATTTGGCCATGCCAAGGTTTTTTCTGAACTTCTTACTGATCTGAAACAACTGGAGGAAAATGGGATAACAATGGAGCTCTCTACTGCATTGCTGGAGACAACCTGGGCTCTCACACAATTGGTGGT
>JAFREQ010000284.1:0-33750 GCA_025331565.1 Holacanthus passer
CCTTTTATTCAGATTCTAGCAGGGAGAGAGGGAGTGTTGTCGTTGTTGTCGTTTGCGCTGTCATCGTTCAGGGAAAGTTGTCTGTCAGATATTTGACACTTAACATTACTTTAGCATGACTTATGATTCATTTAATTTATTTTCATTCCTGTTGTATTATTTATTTATTTAAAGTAAACATTTTTTAAAGACACTCAATATCTGTTTTATTTATTGACATAGAGAGAATTGTTATTTTCCTTGTATTATTGTTTTTTATCAGTTTAACTTGCCTGAGTGGCTCAACTTAAGATGTTTAATTTTAATGTGAGAGGCTATTATGATTGTAGCCTGTTTTGCTTGTGAAGTGTAATAGATTGTGACATCTTAGTGGACCATCTAAAGGGTTAGGAATCTCTCCATCATAGTTTGACAAACTAGAGGCCCCCAAACAGCATCTTGCATAGGGCCCCCATGAAGCAAGAAACGGCCCTACTAGATATCACTTGATTAATTTAGCACTGGGGAAATTTTATATCTCATTTATTTGAAAAACCTTTAGTATAGGAGGGACAACAGAAGGCAAATTTATGTGCTGGTTTGTCTTCTGCAGGTATGTTATTTCTTTTCTTTATGTTGTAAATTTCGTTTTTTTTGTCAAGTCACCTTAAATGTGTGCTTTTTGTGTGTGCTTCGTCCACCAGGTGTCACTGTTTGTTCCTTAAATATACTGTTTTCATGTTTTCTGAATGTATGTTATTGTAATTAATTATAAATGTAAGGTGCCTCAGTTATTTTTGTTGCCATTTTGTTATTAATTAATTCAGCAAACTTAATTTGCATAATAAGTAAATTGCACATTTAAATGTAAATTTATTGTTTATTCATATTGTTGATTGAAAAAAGTTCTCTCTCTCTCTGTCTCTCTCTCAACCCAACCGGTTGCGACAGATGGCTGTCCATCAATGAGCTTGGTTCTGTCCAAGGTTTCTGCCTGTTAAAAGGAAGTTTTTCCTCGCCACTGTCGCCAAATGCTTGCTCATGATGGGAACTGTTGGGTCTCCATAAGTAATATTATAAAGAGTACGGTCTAGACCTGCTCTGTATGTAAAGTGCCTTGAGATGACTTTTGTTGTGATTTGGCACTATACAAATAAAATTGAATTGAAAAAACTACCACACAGTGCCATTGCACATTGGTGAGGTAGCTGAGATTCAAGAGGGATACCAGAAAGCAAATTTATGTGCTGGTTTGTCTTCTGCAGGAATAAATGCTGGAAACTAGTCGGAGTGTCGGCCTTATCTATGCCCTAACCACATCCGTTACGGTTACGGCTGCTACTCTCTTCCACCTTTTACTGTGTGTGTATGTATGCACTCGTAGTGATATCTCCTTTATCTGCAAAGCTGTCTGCACAGCCCAGGATCCAGTTGCTCCACCTCCTTTGTCCTGATTGGTGTGGCACCGGAGCAGTGGACCAATCACAGCCGTCCAATTAAGTCCAGCCCTACAAAAGCTTTGCCAGCCTGTCAGTCCGGGTGGCTGACTGTTGGTGGCAGCTCACCTCTGTGTTGGACAATTTGATAAAATTGTCAGAAAGCCAAATTGTAGTTTTGCCTTGTGCTTTGTGGACCCTTTTTTCCCCCCCGTAACAGCTTGCTCGATTAATACCCTGAAGTGTGGCCAGGCTTCAGATTTCAGAAACTGATTGATTCTGTTAACCTTCTTTTTCATGCAGGCTTCGAGATCATTGTATTAGAATCAGTAGGTGCAGGGGTGCTGTTTCTGTTGTTGTTTGGTTTTTAGCTGGCTCAGGTATTTAGAATTTGTTTTCTTTTATTTTGTTTAGTTAAGGAACGTAGTAGCTTGTAAAGAGTTATATTTTGTTTTTGATTTAAACAGCACCCACCGGCCCTCTTCCTTGGTTTGTTTGAGTTGTGAATCACTATCCTCTACTCTAAGTTACAATAAACTACTTTGCCCTTTTACCACCTTGGGTTTTGTGTTGCCTCCCTTTCCCCGGTGAGCTGGGTTGTAACAGTTACACATACCATAATCAAAGTACCATTTCAATTTACCCTCGCCATCTTTATATCCCCAAGCACTCTCTTTAGTTCAGTAGTCAATAGCTACAGTATTGTGGTTCATCACAATTTTTCAATATGACATAATAATAAAACATCAATTCCAGTGTTCATAAGTCTGCTAGAACTATCCCATATGGAGAGAGAGAGAGATACTGTAGAGTAATTTTCTGGACCCAAGTTTCAGGCCAATGGACCAAAATCAAGTTTTAAAGGTGTTCAATTGATCAAAAGTTTCTTCAAAATCTTCAATAATTTGGTTAAAAATCTTGCTGGAAAGCTGTTCCAAAACACTTTCCAACAGGTCTCAAAAATCTTCAAACAGGAGTTCAAGATGTAGTGGCAATACTTTATTGTCGACAACAAAGGAGAGAACAAACAGAGTGTACACAGGGCACAGTCCAAGAGCTCTCTGAGCTAAAATGAAACTTGCATTCATTTATATGTGGTAGATTTCCACGCCTATTGTCCAACCTACAAGAATATAGATTATATACCTTTCACCAATAGAAATTTGTTAATTCTTAGCTCTACCCCCTGGGGGCTTGTCCAAACGTGTCTCATGTTTGGCCTCGTGACACCAATGTTGGAGACCTCTCGGTATTTACCAGGAGGTTCTTATTATTTTTTTTTTTTTTTTTTTTTTTTTTTTTTTTTTTTTTTTAACCTGTTCTGTACAGCAACTTGGGCAAATAGTGTGATGTTCCAGATGCCCAGTCGTGCCACACAGATTTTCTCTGCTAGAGAGAGGTCTGAGATACTTCTCCCATAGTGTGATTTTTATTTTATTTTATTTTTTTTTTGTTTGCGTGACGACCGGACCAGAACAGGAGGGAAAAGGATAGAGATAGAGAGAGGGGGATGTGGGGACAAAAGACAAGAGACAAGAGACAAGAGAGAACATAACAACAACAACAATGACAACCAGAGTATGGCAAACTTCAACATTCCTAATACCTACCGAAGTAAAAGGTCGTGGAACAAACCGATATGAAATATAATATATAATATATAATTAGTGTAACGAAAGTGTAGTAGAAAGAACTCAAACAAGCAAGCAAATATAAGAAAAGACAGAATTACCACATCACTAAAGCCAATGGTGCCAAGGCTGTGTATGTGTGTGTGTGCATGTATGTATGTGTGTGTGCGTGCGTGCGTGTGTGTGTATGTGTGTGCGTGTGTTTTGTGTTTGTCCCTAAAGCCGAGGGTTAGTGTGAGACTACCGCATGCACCCCCCCTCACCCGTGAACCCACCCCAGCCAGCAGGCATGAACCCCCAGCACCGGGGAGCCCACCAGCCCATGGAAGGGGATAGGCCCGGGCAGAGACCCCAAGTCCGCCCAAGCAACCCCCGCCGGGGGAGCCCAGCGGGAAGCCACGAGGAAGAGGCCCCAACCGAGGACAGACCGAGAGAGAGACAAGGCGACGACCAACCCCGAGGCCAGGCCAGAGCCCCCCTCCCAGGAGCAAGCAAAGACAAGGCCCCACCCCCGCGGACCCCCACCCCCGGCCCCCAGGCGAGAGACCCACCCGCGCACCAGAAGGCCCAGCCCCCACAACGCCCCCCCCACCCCACCCGTCCCCACCCCCAGGCGAGCAGAGCACGGCCCACCTCCCGCTGCCCCCCACCGCCCGCCATCCCGGGACCGCCCAGCACCCAAACGCAGTGAGGCGTCCCCGGTACCAGCCCAGACACGTCCCCGTCCCCCTGCCATCGGCGCCGACCCCCCAATACCCTCCTAACTCCCCCCACCCGTCCTACTTTAAAAGAGAAGTAAAAGAAGTAAGTAAGACCACCCTGGAGACCACCCTGGAGACCCCCCGCCTCACCCGGATCGCAAGGCCACAATCCGACCAGCACCCCCCGCCCCCTCCCCCCCCCCCCACCCCACCCCAGGGAAGGCAGGCCCCCACCCGGCGCCGCTTAGGACTTATTATTTTTTCTATCTTCAGGGTACTTTCAGCCACCATTATTTCTGGAAAAACGCACTTCTTATTTTTTTAAAAAGAAGATATTATTTATCCTTTAACAGAGAGGCACAAGTTTTCTAAGAGTTAGACACGAATGTATGGCCAGGTAAAGGAAAAACACAACTTATATAAGCATCTTGGTAATGTTCTACGTGAGGACATGGTCTTTCTTGGTCAAGTAGCTCAAGCGATTTCCAGTGATGAGCCTGTTGCCAGATATCACAAAAGGCCACATTCTTCACCACTGATAATACACCTATCTGCACCACTGATAAGTAAAAGGTCACACTTTTCACTTGGGATTGTTTTGATTCGCAGCTGTGCAGTACTTTTCCATCATTTTGTTTTGATTCGTTCTGTTCAGTATTTTTCCATCATTGTCTCTCTTGACCAGTACTTTTCCATTACTTCAAGCAGTACATGTCCACTATTAGAACACATCTTTGATTACACACACACAGTATTAGGCCTGTTATCATGTACACATGTTTAATTGTAGCTACTATATGCATTTCTTGAGTCTCATCACCAAATCCCATTACATGCAGAGCACTAACGGGTAGTGTTTTTACACTACACACCACTGATCAAAATTTCAAAATACCACAGTACCATGAGTAAAATATACCAACATGTCATATAGACTAACCTATAAGACATGGTAATGTATATGAAGTGAACAATGCAGAGATGTGCAGAACATTGCAGCTTAGTATGCCCTAGCTTATTTAAGGTTAGAGGTACAGTATATTATCAGTGCAAGACACAATCTGTTTCAAAACGTAGTGCATGTGAGCAAAATATTTGTATGTGCAAAAGAGCCTTGTTAATAGCAAACATATCAGTCAACTCGGTGTATAGAGCTTCAAATGTAAACAAATAACGCCAGGCCAATCTTATTCACAAGTAGACCAATGGAATGGAGCCCTACGGCCCAACGTGAGAGTACTGCACCGTAATGAGTGGATACATCAGGCAGTGTTCATCTTCTTGACGTAGACCATGGCGTCCTCTGCTGAAACAAAGTCCTTAAGTCCGTTATGACTGCTCCGAAGACAAACTGGGAAGAACAGTCCATACCGGACCCCCTCCATCCCACACAGTTGCTTCCGAACTTCGTTAAAGGCTGCCCGGGCCCAGGCCACCTTAGCAGTATGCTCAGGGAAGACAGAGATCCTCATGTCGCCGACAGTAATCTGTTGAGTCTCTCTGGCGTGCTGTAGCACATCCGCACAGTTGCCGTAGTAATGGAACCTGGTGATGATGGGACGTGGTCTCTCACCCGGTCGCGGCTTGGGCTGAGTGGTTCTGTGCACGCGGTCTAGTAGTGGCTCTTTATCCAGGTCGAAAGCCTCCTTAAGCAGGGCAGCAACGGCTGAGGTATCGGCAATCATTTCTTCAGTGACGCCCACAAGCCTTATGTTATTCCGACGTGACCTAGATTCAAGCTCCTCGCACTTACTTTCCTGCTTGGAAACCTGGGTTGCTAAACTCGTGAGCTTGGTGTTCATCTCAACCACATCATCCGTGTACCCAGAAAATGACACCTGAATGTTTCCCACAGTACCTTTGAGCGTGGCAAGCTTGGACTTCATAGCTTTATCATTCTCAAGTTGCGTTTTATCTGATTGTAGGTCAGCCCTTATTGTGGCCAAGTCATCGCCCCATGCTGCTCGTAGTTCATTTTTGAAAATAGCCACAATGTCCTGTCTCAAAGATGTTAATACCTCAAGTTTCAGTGCATCCATATCGATAACACTGGTTTCAGCCGGGGAGGCGGAGTCATGAGGTGAGGCCGAGGCACTTGAGCTTGGAGTCTTACTGTGCACAACAGGCCGCGTCTGCCGGATTGCCGTGGTTTGGGGTTTTTTGTGTTTGGTTTTCTGTTGTCTGTGTTTTTTCCTTTTCTCCCTTTCAGTGTCTGTGGCTGGAGGCGTGGCTGGTGCGACTCCACTTCCCCCTCTGAGTCTTGGCAGATAAGACACACCTGTCCCCAATTATCATTATCCGCCTCCTACATAAGCCTGGCCCTGACTCCACTCCTTTGCCAGATTACTCCGTCCCATATAGTAGAATCCAGCTCTTGCTTAATGTTTGCCTTTGAAAAGAAGTTTTTGCCACGTGCTTTTCTCGCTGCTCACCTCTTGTCTCTTTCCAGTTCCTGTGTGCTTCACTGCCATCCTTCCTCCCGTGCTTCCGTGTCTCCAGTCTCCTGGTCTCCATCTCATCTGTCCACCAGCCAGCCAACCTCCAGTCACCTCCACCTGAGTTTTTGCTTTTGCCTGCTTTCATTACAGACACTTTCCAAACAACCAGTCCGTTTCTGCTCCTGCCTACTGTAGTGTAAAAACACTACACGTTAGTGCTCTGCATGTAATGGAATTTGGTGATGAGACTCTCAAGAAATGCATATAGTAGTTACAATTAAACATGTGTACATGATAACAGGCCTAATACTGTGTGTGTGTAATCAAAAATGTGTTCTAATAGTGGACATGCACTGCTTGAAGTAATGGAAAGGTACTGGTCAAGAGAGACAATGATGGAAAAGTACTGAAGTAATGGAAAGGTACTGGTCAAGAGAGACAATGATGGAAAAGTACTAAACAGAGCGATGGAAAAGTACTAAACAGAACGAATCAAAACAAAATGATGGAAAAGTACTGCACAGCTGCGAATCAAAACAATCCCACGGGAAAAGTGTGACCGTTGACTTATCAGTGGTGCAGATAGGTGTATTATCAGTGATGAAGAATGTGGCCTTTTGTGATATCTGGCAGCAGGCTCATCACTGGTAATCGCTTGAGCTACTTGACCAAGAAAGATCATGTCCTCACTTAGAACATACCAAGATGCTTATATAAGTTGTGTTTTTCCTTTACCTGGCCATACATTCGTGTCTAACTCTTAGAAAACTTGTGCCTCTCTGTTAAAGGATAAATAATGTCTTCTTTTTAAAAAAATAAGAAGTGCGTTTTTCCAGAAATAATGGTGGCTGAAAGTACCCTGAAGATAGAAAAAATAATAAGAACCTCCGGGTAAATACCGAGAGGTCTCCAACATTGGTGTCACGAGGCCAAACATGAGACACGTTTGGACCAACCCCCAGGGGGTAGAGCTAAGAATTAACAAATTTCTATTGGTGAAAGGTATATAATCTATATTCTTGTAGGTTGGACAATAGGTGTGGAAATCTACCACATATAAACGGATGCAGGGTTCATTTTAGCTCAGAGAGCTCTTGGACTGTGCCCTGTGTACACTCTGTTTGTTCTCTCCTTTGTTATTGATAATAAAGTATTGCCACTACATCTTGAACTCCTGTTTGAAGATTTTTGAGACCTGTTGGAAAGTGTTTTGGAGCAGTTTTCCAACAAGATTTTAACCAAATTGTTGAAGATTTTGAAGAAACTTTTGATCAATTGAACACCTTTAAAACTTGATTTTGGTCCATTGGCCTGAAACTTGGGTCCAGAAAATTACTCTACACTACCTACATTGGTCCACCCAAAAACCACAACACGTCTACTACACCTATTATCTAAAGCATTACAACTGGTACATTTTCAGTTTTACAAACTGAACATATTTTATAAACATCCATCTCAAATTTACGTAAGAGGCTCAACATCAAATTTCAATTTAAGCATTTTTTTAAAAGCATTTTCCATATGCAAATTGCTAATCACATTTCCAAGCTTTCCACTGCAATAGATTGCAATCGTGTATATTAGTCCCTTTCAATATTATTGGGCAGGACAATGACATACATTTTCTCTTGTAAGTCAATCACACATTTTCTTCAGAAAGACTGTTTATGTACTGCTGTTAAGGCAGTTCAAAAATAGGACCCAAAAAGCAAACACAGCCAGGAGACCGAGTGGTGTTGACAATTTATTGGATTTGCAGGAGAATGAACAGGCTGGAGGCTAGGCTGGGGGTGGTCTGGCTGAGGTGGATTGGTCCGGTTGAGCGTGGCAGGCAGAGGGAATGAAGTTGGAGACCAAATAGGCTGCTGAGACGGAGGCGAGGCAGGTTGAAGCTGGAATGGTTGAGCTGGCGTAGAGGATCTGAGGCACGGAGCAGAAGGTTAATGCAGAACAGACACAAAAAGTTAGAAAGAACAAGTCTTCTCAGAAGTAGCCTTGATGTCAGGTTACCGTAGTAATGACTGAACAATCTGGCGGAGTCTGGATGTTTGAGCCGGGGTAATATACTGCTGGGGCTTGATGAGGAGATGAGGTGCAGGTGAGGTGAGACCGCAGCTGTAGAGTGTCAGATGAGTAGGTAGGAGGAGGAACCCAGAGACCACGCCCAGCCACACGAAGACAGACAGACAAACATGACACAATAGGAGGGGAGAACAACAGGAAACACAAGGAGAGAGGGAGGCCAAGGTCCAAACCCTAACAACTGCATGAATAGTGTTAGACTAAACTCTGTCACCTCATGGATAAACCTGGATGAAATTTTAAGGTCTTAGACTCTATAAAGTTGCCTTCCAGAACTGCAAATCTCCTTAACAAAAACACAACTCATTTGCACATTACAACCTACAGGGTAAAATGCCACAATACTCAGGATCTTGCATAATGTGCCATCAGCTAACTCTACAACAGAGTTGTTTCTTTTGTGAAGCCTTGTGTTTCTGAGTGAGAAGGTACACTGTTGACAAGAGAACATTCATAATATAGGCTTCCCTAACAAAGACCACGTCAAAGGAGATATGGATTCAATAACAGTTTAATACATGTTTTTCATGATAAGATTGGAAAAATGGATGAGGGATGGGGAGGAAGGGGTAGGGGTCGAGGGATGAAGGGATGAGGGGATAGGCTGAGGGATGAAGGGAAGTGGTCGAGGGATGAAGAGAAGGGGTCGAGGGACAAGGGGAAGAGGGTAAGGGATGACGGAATGAGTATGTAAAAGGAAGTTATTGTTGGATGGGAAGGAGAGTCGGGAAGGCGAGAGGGAACCAGGGGAGTCGAGACTCTGGGTGGGGGAGCCGTCTCTTTGCATTCTTCATGGAATACTGCCCCCCAAAAGGCTCCAGGCAGACAGATTTGTTTGTGCGTTTCTGATGTCATTCAGATCTTTGCAGATGTACGTGGGGGACGACCAGCGGCCAAGGATTTTGATGATGTGGTCTGGGATTCCCTGCCTAGAAGCGGTGGAGGCGGCTCCGATCCGAAAACAAATGTCCGGAGTAGAGGTCGGGGAAAATTCCAGATTTAAATAAGACTTGGCGAAGGTGGCGATGGAACCAGAAGCATGTGGCTACCTTGCCTGTCTCTTGGATGAACAGGGGGTCTTGTGGGGAAGCTCGGCTGGCTCTCAAGTTTATGTATTCATGGATGGATTCATATGGACTTAGGTATGAATCTAGTCGAAAGATGTAGATGGATTGGGGTTGGCTGGACTGATCAGTCTTGCTGCATTTGAGGCGATAAATGAGCGTATCGGGAGAATTAAAGGAAATAATGGACAATGATGCGCGTCGGGATGAATGGTAGTCGAGCGTAGAAGTGGTGAACTCTGAAGCCAAAGAATGCCAGGAGAAACATGGATTCTAAGACCTTGTCTATAAATGGGGAAAGGTAGCCTGAACGGAGGGTTTCAATGCAAAGTGAGAGGAGGTCTGAAGTCAAGGGTAAATGTTTTGGCGAGGTGTGTGGTTCAGCCTTGTGTAAACTTTTGATTAGGTTAGGTTACTTTATTTTATACCCGTAGGTAGATTTGTTTTGCAGTCAGGTGAATTCATCCTTTCCACACTCAAACCACAAACATGTAACAAGCAAAACCGACATGAGCTTTCTGTACATGATTAAAATACCCTTGGTTCCACCAATCAGGACATAAAGGATAAAAAGATTAAAGAGAGATAAAAGAGAGAAAAGGATAAAACAAAAAACCTCTGGGCTAAAACCAATGCTAAAAAGAGGTACAAAAGTAAGTTAGAACCTTTAAAAAAGAAGTTTAAAACCAGTGCAAAATAAGTTTAAAAAACCCAACAATACATCAATACAGGATAAATGAGAGGGAATAAATAAATAAATAACTTATGTACAATATCCTGCAACAACTTGTTCAATGCTGTGACAGCAGCAGGAACAAAGCTGTTTTTTGTAACGTTGAGTTTTAAATATTGGGACTTTGTACCTCCGTCCAGAGGGAAGAAGCTGAAAGTGGCAGTGCAATGGGTGGAAGTCATCATTTAAAATGGAGGTAGCTATTCTCTGTACCTGCCGACTGTACAGGGAAGCTGAACTCAGCTGTGGCTCACCCAGAAGATGACTTGGCCATTTCACAATCTGGTGGATAGACTTTCTTTGTTTTACAGTTGCCTGACCGAACCATGACACTAAAGAAAAAGATAAAATAGACTCAATAAAAGCACGATAAAATATGGTCATGATGGTTCAGTCAATGTGAAAGTGTGCAAGCTTCCTCACCCTTTTTGCATATCACTTCACAGTTCTCTTCAAATTCCAACTTATTATCAATTAGCCCAAGATATTTGTAGGACTCTACACACTCAATGGTCTGACCTTTAATTAAAGTGCTCTCGTGCCTGTGAGTTTTCCTCCTGAAATCAATCAACATGTCTTTAGTTTAGTCGTGTTTATTGCAGGTAGAATTTCTCACACCAGCGGACAAAATCATCAATTACTGATCCATGGCTGTTCTTGTCATCCTGGAGGAGACTGACAATGACTGAGTCATCCGCATACTTAATGATGCTTCTATTGTCATGTCTGCTCTGACACATGTTTGTGTACAGGATGAAGAGTAGTGGTGACAACACACACCCTTGCGGAGAGCCAGTGGAGGAGCACTTTAGGTCGGACAGTGTACTGTTGACGCTAACTCTCTGTGTCCTATTGGTTAAAAAGTCTAGAATCCAACCCACTAGATTCTTACTCAAGTCAAATTGTTGTAAGAGTCTTTCGACTAAAATGTAAGGTTGGATTGTATTAAAAGCAGAAGAAAAGTCCACAAATAAAAGCCTAGCATGTGTCCCATTAAAACCCAGGTGTCTAAAAAGCATGTCGAGCAGAGTGACTGTGGCATCCTCCACTCCTCTGTGTGATCTGTATGCAAACTGCAACGGATCCAGCGCATGTTCAGTTTGCCTCAGGACCTCAGATCTGATCAGTTTCTCAAAGATTTTCCTTAAAACTGATGTCAGAGCGATGGGTCTAAAATCATTTAGCGTTTTGGGAACAACTACAGCATCTTTCCAGACTTTCGGCACATGTTGTGTCTGTAGGGACTTATTAAAGATGTGATGGAACACAGGACTCAGTTCATGTGCACAAGACCTTACTAAGCGGCCACATATATCATCTGGGCCATGACTTTTATTCACTTTTGCTGCACACAACTCCTTTTTAACATTCTGCAGCTCAATATTAAAGTGCAAAGTGTCTTTGAGTCTCTGTTTCAGTTCCTGTGTTTCTGTACTAAAATCAAACGAATCAAAACGACAATAAAAACAATTAAGACTATTTGCCAGCTCTGTGTCTGAGTTAAAACCATCTAAGACGACATGATTATTGCGCTCTGTGTTCTGAAGACCAGCAATATTCTTCATGCATGCCCAGGCTGAGCCTAGCTTATTTGGTGCCATTTTATCTTCCAGTTTTTATTTATAATTCTGTTTTGCTTTTAGGATTTCTGCCTTTAGCTCTTTAGTAGCAGCCTGCTGATCAGAAACAGAGCCCTGTTTAAAAGCAAGTGCTTTCCTGTGCAAGCAGGATTTAACTGATTTTGTGACCCATGGTTTGTTATTTGCATATATTTTGACACGTCTACATGGGATGATCATATCCCTGCAAAAAGCCACGTAAGAACACGTGACATCCACCAATGAGTCCAAATCATCCTGCAGGACTGCGTGAACACATCCCAGTCTGTACAGCTAAAACACTCCTGGAGGCACTGCACAGATTCATCAGTCCAAACCTTTATGTCTTCTCTCTCTTTAAAACAGTTTTACAGGTGGGCAGCAAATGCACACAGTTGTGATCAGCAGTGAGCCAAGTTTCTGAGTAGGCCATGACACAGCAATTCTTGAAGACCTTCTGGTATCGGACATTGCCCTGAATTTTGTCCACTTTATTTCTCAGGGATTGTACATTCCCCATGATAATAGTTGGGAGAGGGATGCGGTTGAGCTGGTGTTTCCTCGTGCGTAATCGTACACCTCCACGCTTTCCACGTTTCCTCCTCTTGTCCCTCTTTGCACAACTGTCTCCACGAGAGTCTCTTAAAATAAAATCCAGTAGCTGCAGTACGATGTCAGTCACAGGCAGTAGACTGTCCAGGTTTAGCTCTAATAGCATGTCTTTAGAATACTGCACCCGTCCTGGAATGACAGCCCCGCTGACTTGACAGGTGAAAGGTCGGTAAAACAAAAGGAGCCACAGGGCGACAAAAATAAGAAAATCCATACTACAAGTTAACAAGTTAAAACCACATAAAACCAAAGACAGAGGACGCCAAACTTTTCCACCCACTGCCGGTCGCTGTGTGCGCATGCGCCCTCTTGGCTGCTTAGTTCTTAACATGCTGATGTGGGAGTGGGACAGAATGGGTCATGGTGCCCCTGTGGACAGTTTTGCAAATAAGTTAATACCACTGAGGTAGACCTGTATTGTGGAAGATTTTATGCTAAAGGAAGGTATGGGTGAAGGTGATGAAGCTGGAGAGGGTCAGGACGTTCAGCGAAGGAAACGGAAGGCCATGGGAAGTGTGGAAAGCTTTGAAGCAGTTCCATCCGGTTAGGTATGAAGAGAGTGTTCGAGGGGCAATGCTGTCAAGAATGGCGTCTTGCACAGCAGAGATTAAATGTTCCAATGAGGTACCAGTAATTGGGGTGGATGGGAAGGACTTTGAAGGCAGTGGTGATGTCAGCCTTAGACAGCCGGGCTCCTTGGCCTGCGAGGCGGATGAGGGAGATGGCATGGTTGATTTTACCTCCTTGCCCAGGAGTTCATCGACTGTGTCTGGTTCGGAGGTAGCTGACTGCAAATTGTGACATGTGTATGAGGAATCTGGCATAACTTGAAGGCCTGGGTGGAAGCCGTGGGTTAACCCTTGTATGAGGAAGCTGACAAAATGGTGGTCTGGGTGGTTCTTTAGGGCTGTGGCTAAAGCGCTAATATTAATAGGGGTACTGAGGTACTTACAGAGGCTGTTCTTCGTTGGATTATGAGGACAAGATGTTCTGGAGTGGGCCCCGCCACAAAAGGAACAGGTGTGCGGGAATTGGCAGTTGGACATGCTGCACCCTAGGTCATTGAAATTATTGCATAACATCTTGCCACCCTGGAAGAGGACTGGTCTTCCTCTCCTAGTCCTTTGGGAATGGGACCGAGGGTGGTTGGCTGGATGAAAGCTGGCTTAGGGGTGATGGGTGGTGGAGGTGCTAAGGGGGGCCTGTTGCGGAAGATGACGG
Organism: Holacanthus passer; assembly: GCA_025331565.1. Classification (NCBI taxonomy): domain Eukaryota; kingdom Metazoa; phylum Chordata; class Actinopteri; family Pomacanthidae; genus Holacanthus; species Holacanthus passer. The sequence continues at coordinate 13,499 of JAFREQ010000284.1, forward strand.
GCTCTTGCTTATTGGGGGCTAGGTTACGTGGAAGAGGAATGGTGAGGGTGCATTCTGTGGCTGGGTGAGATGGAGCACCGCATGTGTCGCAGTTTAGGGCAGCTTGTACTGCAGCGAAAACACGACAATACAGCTCCAGTTCGAGTGTGCCCCAGTAAATTCCCTGATTGAATTGTTGTAAGCGTCTGGAGGCTTGAGATGCAAAAAGAATGTGGTATGTGTAGAAACCGTTGCCACCGAACCGCAGGGCCAGGTCGAGGATCAATGACAGATAGTCGTCCAATTCGGCTCTGTGGTTGGGGAATGCTGAACAGATTATGTCTTGTTATAGTGAGAAGGCAAAAGCGAATTCTGCGGGTGTGAGAGTTTTGGAGCGAGTGGAGGCTGGCTGTTTGAACTCAAAAGAACCGACGGTGGACTGCAAATTCCTGGGGGCATGTGGATAGCGAGACGGGTGTATTAACTGAGTGAGGTCAACATAGTTACCGGCTAGTATCTGATGCCTGAGTGTGGATGGTACAGGGGACGGTCGGGCGGATAACACTGGGCGTATGGGGGGGTAATGCAGTGGCTAGAGTGAAGTTGTTGGCAGGAGGGAGATAGTTGGGCATGGTTGTGGAGTCCATTGTGGGCAGGGATGTGGTGAAAGGGGGTGCCAGTGGGGTGGGGTGAGATACATGAAATATATGAGGATTATGGGGAGGGAGAGGGTAGGGGTAGGTGAAGGGAGGGGGAAAAGAAGAAACAGGAGGATGCGGTGGATTTTGGCCGAAGGCACCTCCATGGCCCACAGTCCCTTCGGTGCCAGAGACGGGGTCTTCCCCTGGCGTTGCTTGCAGGCGAGGGACCGACGACATGCGAGTTGTCGGAGGACAGCTGAGAGTGTTGGGGGATGTGGATCACTGAGCGGAGCCGTGAAGAAGAGTCTGGGATTACGGCGGTTTGTTCAACCTCATCAAAAAGATCGCTGTCAGATGGATTGAGGAGGAGCTCGTGGTCCATTGTTGCAGGTAGGTTGTTTGCTCTTGTGTCACGTTTCATGTGAAAACTGAGTCAAAAGGTGAGGAAACGGATATGGTATGCTTAAGTACTTGCTGTATGGAAATGGGATAAGTTTGAGGCATGGTCTTTGTTCCTGTAAAATGTAAAACTTCATATTGTTTTACCCTGACAAAGGACACAGTTGTAATGATTTAGTTGTCGCTTGCTTGCTGTTCTGCATATCATAGAACAATTCTTTGACAGTGTCTTCGGCATTTTTCATGTCATGTCTGCCTTGTTTGTGAGGTCTCTCTATTCCAGGAATCTCTTGACAATCTGATATTGGACATGTGTGGTTCCATTAAAGAACATCAGGAGAGTGCCATTAAATACTCAAATGAAAATGTGAATGTGGCCCACAGAGGTTCCCAGTACAGTGTACAGTAAATGTCATATTTTCCAAGCCATACAACTTCTCAAACTCCTTAACAAATTTCTTCATTGCCTTCTCTGCATTATCAATATCAAATATTTGGATCTTTTCCTGAAGCAGAGCATAAATCCCAAAAACAAGAAGGAGAAGATGGTTCCAGTATTTATATATATATTTCATTTATTTATATAGGACACCATATAGCACCAGTAAAGCATAGAACAAAAGAAAAGATCTCTATTCAGATGCTTTCCAATATTTTTGCTCTTTTACAGAATGTGGTACTCTAGTTAAATCTACTAGAGGCTGGATGACTGGCAGCTGCTTATCAGTTATTTCAACCAAGACAGACAAATAATAATGGCCACGCTTTATACTGGTGTATTTGAATTTCTATTTACACTCTTTCTGGGAACACCCAGTTATCACCTCTGGGGGCATACAGTTCACATCTGGAAACACTGCGAATACTGCAATGAAATAAAAGACATAAAAAAGTTACAAATATACTCTTGTCAAAAGTCTCTCAAGTTAGTTCCATTGTTATACAGTCCAACATGCTAGCACAGCATGAATGCGCCAAAACAAACTGAACCGTCCGTACACACACCATCAATGTACATAAAAGGCACAATAATATTACAGAAATAAAAAGAGAAATATGAACAATAAAGGACCAATGTAGAATAGTGTTGTTCTGGATGCGTGCTCTCCACGTTTGCTGCCATGTTGGCACCGTACCATAAAACTAATGACCCATGACCTCACCGCATGGCATTATTTTCCAATCATGCTCTCAACTGTAGTCCTGCTACACTCAAACCAGACGCTGCGCATCAAACCATACTTTACATGAACGCAACACTGTATTTATTGCATTTTTAGTTGCTTTTAATGCCTTTATGAACTTAAATTGTTGATGAATTGATCTCAGAAACATAAACAAAAATATCCTAATAAAACTGTCTCTCTGACAGTTACAATCGTATCTAAAAGAAGAACAGAAAGATGATAGGGTAGTGATGTGGGTGGAATACAGTGCTATTGGATAGAAGAGATCAGCTGATAAGACAGCTGATTTCCAATGACAGCCCCAAACACAGACAGCGGGAAACTAATGTCATTAGTTGCCATGTTACTCCTAGGCAAACACTGTGCTGGTATTCGGGCACAAACCCATTAACCATATGAAAATTTGCACTCTTAAAGGAGAGGGACGTTTAACCCCCATTACAGGTTGCTGAGGGTTGCAGCCATTCCATGTTGAAAATGTTCAGATTCAGATCTGAGAAGAGGTTAGGAGTTAACAGAGTTATCATGTTCGGTTTCTTCTCGCCAAACCAAATACATGATATGCAAATATTACTTTTTCATTCTTTTGGCTTCAGTTCAATGATCTGGCACTGAATGAGTCAGAGCTGACACTTGGAACATATGAAAACTGAAAATATGTTAAATTTGTATCTGCATCAAACAACATATGATATATAGAACACTGTGTCTAACCATTAGTCTTACTTATGTATTTTGTGCATCCAGAACAGTAAAAATGTGTTTTATATTGTCCATACTGAAACAGGTAAGAAGTAGCTGGCACTGATCCTGGGAAATGTTCATTGAACATTTTGAGGAGGTGCTCAAGAGCAGTCCCTGTCAGGTTGTGTCTCAAAATGAAGGACATCAAAAGACTCTGTCCTTTTGAGAGAGGTGGTCCCAGGTAAAGGGGCTCATTCCCTTCTGATCCCTAGAAAAAACAACAGATCAGTAATTAGACCCAGCACTTAATATCCAGCTATGTTATCTACGTTTGTGTTTGCCATAATAGCAACCAAATTGCAAAAAGTAGGTTGTGGTTAAACAGCTCTTGAATCCTCCCATTCTGATGTAAAATCATTATAACTTTATTAATTTCAAAATCATAATTACATGACTGTAATTTTGTTTCATTATAATATACATGTCCCACACAAACATTAACACTGCGTATACTTCATGACAGTACCTGTGATGCATTTGAGCATTGTTTTTGGTTGAGTGAGCTCAGCTGCTGGTTGCAAATCAGGGGTGTGGTTGTGGTCTTCCACAATCAATATCTGTGCTTTCGTCAATAATCTGTGGAATATATATGGTTAATCAGAGTGATTTTGGTATTTTCCACACACTTTACATATTGAAAAAAACCCCCACAGAAATAAAGTTTTGTTATGTCCTCCAATAACACTGTAAGGTTGAATTCTTGAATTTCAAAGTATTTTAATGAGTGCCCTATAAAGGGTTAAATATTCCAATAAACAGATGAATGCCAGAAAAGCATGGCTGGATCTTGTCCTATGAGTCCCCATAGTTACTAAGGATCAAGGTCAAAGCCTGGACTGTGTAAATGATGCGAATGCTTTTTGATACATTAAGTTTATTTAAATAACTTCGCCAGTTTGTAGTTAAAGTGTATGCATGATGCATGTTCTTTTAGACTGAAACTTTACTCTGTGCAACAAGTCCTTCATATGGATTCTCTATTTATAGCTCTTTTACTGGATCATGTAGTTGAAAACATAAAAATAAAAAGTCATATGGTTTGCTTCATGTACTATGAAAACCTCTGATGGGTTTGATTTGCTCTCTCTTTCCGTTGTTGTGCTTTAGGGGTTTCATGCAAACCTATGGTCTGGTGAAGATATTCTCTGTAAGCACTGTCAATGCTCTCTGTCATCTGAACAGGACATATTTTCATTGAGAGGCGTCTCAGGAGACTGACACAAGTAGGTCTGGTAATGCTGCCATCTTTCATCATTATTGGTCATGTCATTTTCACTCTAAACAGGTTACATGTTAACTGATCAGTCTGAATGAGGCATTACTGTTTTTCATCTACAGAACTTCAGACTTTCGGCTGGAAGTCCAATGGGATTCATGGAACACACACAAAAAAAATGGGAATAACAAATGAGTAGATACAGTAATACATACCTACCCAGGAAGCTATTGCCTGCACTTGGCTTTGCATTCTGTATCATTTAGCAGGTCTTGGACACTGAGATTTGTGTACACTCTAATGTTCCTTGGTGGCCTTCTTGTTATTTGCATGAATATGGAGCTATTATGAAAAGATGTTATGATGTTGTTACAATCATCTCCCTAGAAAGTTAAGTAAATGAAACTTGAGGCTGTCAATACATAATATTATTATTAATTAATTATCTTTTCAGTAGGTATCTACAATAGGCTACAACAAATACTTGTTAGTATTTATTAGTATAAGAGACCTATGCCTAATAGGCATTATATTTCTCAATTTTAAAGTTATCAAAACTCAGTTTGTGTCAGCCCAGTTATAGCAATAATAATAATTGTATACAGTCCTAATGCTGGGCAATGAAGTAACACTTCAGGCTACCAAACACTTATATTCCAATAACCATCACTATAACACAGAATATAAGCTAAGATAAGATAAGCCTTTATTCGTCCCACAGTTGGGAAATTTGCATTGCACAGCAGCAAGGAGATAGAACAAGTTAAAAATGAATATAAACAAGCTATACAAATTTACGCAGGAGGAGGATATGAATATGAAATGAATATGATATATATTACCAGTATAGAAGAATTAAAATATCAAATATTAAATATCAAATATGAAATACTGCACTTGAATTTAATGGAATGGAGTATTGCACACACAAAAAAGAGTATTGCACAGATGTACAGTTATTTAATATCAAATACAAAATATTGTACTTGAATTTAACGGTATGGAGTAGTGCACAGCAAATGAAATCTGGAATAAATATACAGATATGAAAAAAGAGTATTGCACAGATACAAACATGGTGGTGTATTGTCTATAGGGAGCAGAGCTGGTTGTACAGTCTGACAGCTGCAGGAAGGAAAGACCTGCAATACCGCTTCTTCACACACTTTGGGTGAAGCAGTCTATCACTGAGAAGCTCTGCAGAGCTGTTAAAGTGTCCTGGTGGGAGTCATTCTCCAACATAGATGACAGCTTAGCCATCATCATCCTCTCTCCCACCACCTCCACCGGGTCCAGGGGGCGAACCAGTGCAGAGCTGGCCTTCTTGATCAACTTGTCCAGTCTATTCCTGTCCACAGCCAAAATGCTGCTGCCCCAGCAAGTTACTCCATAAAAATGGCTGATGCCACAACAGTGTCATAGAAGGTCTTCAGGAGCGCCCCTTGCACCCCAAAAGACTTCAGTCTCCTGAGCAGATAGAGTCTGCTCTGACCTTTCCTGTAAAGTGCAGCAGTGTTGTGAGTCCAGTCCAGTTTGTTGTTGAGGTGAACACCCAGGTACTTGTAAGATGTCACCATCTCAATGTCCATTCCCTGGATGTTCACTGGTGTTGGAGGCAAGTGAGTTCGCCCGCAGAAATCCACCACCAGTTCTTTGGTTTTCCCCGTGTTAATCTGGAGGCGGTTCTGCTGGCACCAGTCCATAAAGTCCTGTGTCAGTTGTATTCCCTGTCATCCCCATCTGTGATGGACTGTTCCCTGTGGGGCCCCCATACTGCAGACAACCATGTCGGACACACAGTCCCATGTCCTCACAATCAAAAAACATGATTCTCACAGTGCTCCCAGGTTTCTCCAGGTGAGAGAGGGCTCAGGTTGAAGATGTGCTTAACAACCCCGCACAGCTGGTCTGCACAGGACTTCAGGAGCCTGGAGCTGATGCCGCCTGGACCCGCCACCTTTCTCGCCTTGGTCTACCGGAGCTGGTTTCTCACCTGGGTTGTTGTGAGGGTCAGGTTGGAGCAGGGGGCTGTGTGCTGGTGGGTGTGGGAGGGTGGGTTGAACTGATGAGCTGAGCAGTGGGAGGTGGCTGTGGGCAGAGAGTTGCAGGAGGGGAGGTGGGGGTGGAGCAGTCCACCTGAGGTGTTGATGAGGGGGGTTGCAGCAGGGAGGGCTGGGCCGGGGGAAGGGCAGATGGCTGATGAAATGTGTTGAAGAATAGGTTCAGCTCATTCGCCCACTTCTGGTCCCCCGCAGCCTGGGAGTCCGGCCCCTTGTGGCCAGAGATGGTTTTCAGGCCTCTCCAGACTCCGCTGACGTTGTTCTGCTGCAGCTGTTCCTCCATCTTCCTCCTGTAACTGTTCTTCCCCTCCCTGATCTTCCTTCTCAGCTCCCTCTGCACAGCCTTCAGCTCCTCCTTGTCTCCTGACTTAAAGGCCCCCTTCTTCTCCTTAAGGAGAGCCTTTATGTCCGGAGTAATCCATGGTTTGTTGTTGGAAAAACACCGTACAGTCCTGGTGGGTACAGTGTTATCCACACAAAAGTTGATGCACGTCCATGATGCAGTCAGTGAGACTGTTGATGTCGTCCTCATGAGAATCGCAGAGTTCCTCCCACACCGTTGTGTTGAAACAGTCCTTCAGGGCCTCGTCAGCCTCGTCGGACCATCTCTTCACAGTGCAGGACACAGCTGGCTGTCTGTGTACCAGAGGTTTGTACACAGGCTGGAGATGAACCAGGTTGTGGTCTGATCTTCCCAGGGGAGGAAGGGGTGATGAAGTGTCCTTGGTGTTGGCATAACACAAGTCCAGTATTGTATTGTCTCTGGTGCAGCATGTGACATATTGGGTGAAGGTGGGCAGAGTGGAGGATAGAAAGGCATGGTTGAAGTCCCCAGAGAGAAGAAGGAGGGCCTGGGGATGTTGGGTTTGCAGCCGGCCCGTGACAGAGTGGATGACGTCACAGGCTGCATCGACGTTAGAAGAGGGGGGAATATACACAGCTATCGCAATAACATGCAAGAACTCCCGAGGCAGATGGTATGGCCTCATGCTAACGGCTAACAGTTCAATGTCCTTGCAGCAGAGTTGCTCCTTAATAGTGATGTGCCCAGAGTTACACCGTCTATCATTCACAAACACTGCCAGCCCTCAAACAAACAAATTAATTATTTTACCAGTGCATTCATTCACTTGTTCTTGGGACCTCTGAATCATTACACACAAATTCTTTGTAAACAGCTCGAGCTGAGTTTTGCAAAGAGACTGGCAAAAATATTTCACATCCCGGGTGCCACAGGCAGTACAAATACTGTATGTTGCAGTTCTTGGGTGACAGGATCAACATGCATAATCACAAAGAAATAATATGAAGGATTACTTGCTAATTCAAATGTAGCTACATTCTTTAAACATTGCAGAACACATACCTCATTGTTGTGAACTTAAAGCAATTAAAATAAAGTAGAAACTCAAGTTATTATTATTTATTATTAGTTATTATTTATTTTTACCAAGATTCTTGAAGCCTTTATCAGGTGCGTCCAGGTAAGATTTGTATTTCTTTATTTCTCTCACTTGCAGTCTTTCACTGGCCAGTGGTTCTTTCTGCTAACAGAAAGCATGGCAACAAGTAAAGGTAGGCTTCGTGTAACTCTGAATGTATTATGTCAAACTCCCAAAGCTAAGTGCAAAAGAAATACAACCTACCTGGTTCATTTTGCCATGACTATATATATTCAAATAGTAATACTTAACAACAAACTTTATATATATATATATGGAAGAGTACGTGCTGATTAGCAGTAACTAAAAAAGTATAAAACTAGCTAGCCTAGTTGTTAAGATAAGTAATGTGTAAGCTACAGCCCTCTACAACAAAGTAGTTCAGTGATACAGACCAGTAAATACCTTATGTTATAAAAGTCTTTCTTCAATCCTGCACCACTTTGAAATAATGGCAAAAAAGTCCACAACCATATCCAACTGCGAATATGACTCTCATCCATAGACTTAATATAACAAACACGTACACAGCGCTCCCTCTGCCTCCATCCCAGCCCAGTGCATTTTAATTCAACCAATCAGAGTCAAGGATTCAAATTGACTTCGCATGTAGCAGCCAAATCATGCTGACATATGAAAGCATGGTGAGGTTATTGCTGTCCCGAGGGAAACGTATTTTGTTTACGTTGTTCGTTTTGTTTTATTTCCCTGACTCGGACTTGGTGAAGGTGGACAGCACAGACATAGTAAGGAGAGAACACAGACGGGCAGAATATCAGGTCAGCTCCCGCAAACAGCTTCACAGCGAAGAGGGCTACATAGAGGTGTGTCTGCCAAGTGGAATCAGATGCAAGACAGTCGAAAATACTGCCAGCAAAAATAGTTCTTCTTGGTTGTAATCATTATTGTTAGCTAGACAGCGCAACTGTGAGACTGACTTTGAGCTCACTCAAGGTTTAGAGAATGTTTATTCTTGGTGGATAGTGCTGTATTTGCATATTTTCTAATGTTAGCTATCTCATAGAATGTTAATCTAACCTGTAAGCTAGTTTTTGAGCAATTTAGTGAGTATAATGTTAGATGAACAATAATTTGTCTGCCTGGTAAAACAACTATAAATACTGGATGCAAAATACTCTGTAACCCACACAAGTTGCTTAATTTGCTTCAAATAAGAAAAGAATTTTTCTTAGCAGTTTGTCTTTGTGATTGATCTCCACTTACTGTACGCCATGGTATTGAGCCTCTTTTTACCTTGTGTCCAATGTAACGTATTTACAGACTGAGTTGGATAGCGACACCGAACAAGAGGATGAAAATGGGAATCAAGGAGATGAGTACCATTCTTTTGCAAAGGGCATCTCCCACATACATTCATGTTGAGCTTGATAAGAATGTAGTCAACTTTGGAAGGGAAATGAATAGGCATGTGAATGTAGAAGTGAAGCATCTGTAGTGTAAAAACACTACACGTTAGTGCTCTGCATGTAATGGGATTTGGTGATGAGACTCTCAAGAAATGCATATAGTAGCTGCAGTTAAAGGTGTACATGATAACAGGCCTAATACTGTATGTGTGTAATCAAAGATGTGTTCTAATAGTGGACATGCGCTGCTTGAAGTAGTGGAAAGGTACTGGTCAAGAGAGACAGTGATGGAAAAATACTGAACCGAACGAATCAAAACAAAATGATGGAAAAGTACTGCACAGCTGCGAATCAAAACAATCCCACGTGAAAAGTGTGACCTTTGACTTATCAGTGGTGCAGATAGGTGTATTATCGGTGGTGAAGAATGTGGCCTTTTGTGATATCTGGCAACAGGCTCATCACTGGAAACCGCTTGAGCTACTTGACCAAGAAAGATCATGTCCTCACTTAGAACATACCAAGATGCTTATATAAGTTGTGTTTTTCCTTTACCTGGCCATACATTCATGTCTAACTCTTAGAAAACTTGTGCCTCTCCTTTAAAGGATAAATAATATCTTCTTTTTAAAAAAATAAGAAGTGCGTTTTTCCAGAAATAATGGTGGCTGAAAGTACCCTGAAGATAGGAAAAAAAATAATAAGAACCACCGGGTAAATACCGAGAGGTCTCCAACATTGGTGTCACGAGGCCAAACATGAGACACGTTTGGACCAACCCCCAGGGGGTAGAGTTAAGAATTAACAATTTCTATTGGTGAAAGGTATATAATCTATATTCTTGTAGGTTGGACAATAGGCGTGGAAATCTACCACATATAAACGAATGCAAGTTTCATTTTAGCTCAGAGAGCTCTTGGACTGTGCCCTGTGTACACTCTGTTTGTTCTCTCCTTTGTTGTCGACAAAGTATTGCCACTACATCTTGAACTCCTGTTTGAAGATTTTTGAGACCTGTTTGAAAGTGTTTTGGAGCAGCTTTCTAGCAAGATTTTTAACCAAATTATTGAAGATTTTGAAGAAACTTATGATCAATTGAACACCTTTAAAACCTGATTTTGGTCCATTGGCCTGAAACTTGGGTCCAGAAAATTACTCTACACATCTCAAGCTTATGTGAAATATATGTTGCGCGGCCTGGAGTCAGTTTGATCCTACAGATTGACCCTTTAAAAGACTAATAACACATAAATATAAATTAAGAACAGTTTAAGAATAACTACAATTGATTTAAAAATAATTTAGAAATGTTAAAAAATAGTTTAAAAGACCGACAACGCCACCTAGAGATTTAGAGTCCTAGGACTCTAAAAGGCCTACAGGTTCTTTAAAGCCAGGGGTGAGCAGAGTTAAAAAACAAGCCCAAGGGAAAATGTTAGCAAATACATGACAATAAAATCACAATGATTTACAAGAAAAATGGATGATGCCTAAACCAAGTCCATTAAGTCCATGCAGTACCCCTCTGCCAGTCCTTTGTCGTCGCCTCTTTCAGCGGAATTTGCCCACGTGAAACACCAGCGGCCGCCACATCCTCAGCAGCCAAGTAGCAGCTCCCGACTGTCCGGCTGCTGCGTTTCAGGCTGCTGCGCTTCAGGCTCTGGTGTCTCCGTCGTCCTGGCTGTGTGCTCTGTTGGGTCGCTGTAGTCTACGCTGGCTGCGTGTGGCTGGCCCGGTCCCTGCTCTGCCGAGTGCTTCTGCTTTTCTTGCTTCCCCTTCCTGCCTCCATACCTGTTGCTCATTTGCTGATTGCTGCCTGAGGCTTGGTCAGTGTCTGTTGCATTCAGGGGTGATCGGAAAAAACAACACTGCATGCAAAAGTAATCACTAAGTAATCAATCAGAAAATCAAGAGAAGAATAATAGTAAAGATTTAGTGTAAAAACAGCATTGCAGTGCATAAGAGACACTACACATGACCAAACTAGGTGTAAGTACAACCCTAACTGTCTATAATTAAATATACCTGCAACTGCATTTTTTTTTCCTGAGATTGTTGCCTCACTCAAAGATGTCTTAGCGACCATGAAGAGAAGCTCATCTTACACCTCAAGTTCAAGCACAGGTTCCAGCAGCCAGCTGTGTATTCCTTCATGCTCAGAAATGGTTAGAAAAGACCTTGCGATTATCACAATTTTATAGTTGTAAGAAGGATTTACTTAATTTTCATTTTTATTCTATTTTGTGTATTTTTGTGTCTGTGCACCAGTACTTCAGAAAATCCAGTAGCATAGTGCCTGCATTTCATTTTGTGTGAATCATTGTTATAACATCCCACATTATTTCTCATTCTACCCTGATTGCCCTCTCTGATTCTGATGTTACAGTCTCCAAGAGGATGTTTGAAAGTCTTAACAAATCACAAGTTTCTCTCTTCACCAAAGACCTGGCCATGCTGATTTTTGGGAAAGACAAATTGGCCAGATCCACACTCACAGGGAAATCTGGAAATCAGGCCTCAAAGGATCAGTTGGACCCTCACAAGGTCAATGTGCTCACAAGATATGTGCGACTCCTGTACATGCAAACTGTTCTTGCCCTACACACATGTCAAGGTGGTCTGACTACAATAAACAATTAGAATTGATTTAAAAAAAGAAATATATTGCTTTACATTTGAGTAATTGTTGGCTGGGTGCTTTTGTACTTAAACATAGTTAAACTACTTCACAAATTGATTGCACATTGCATAATCGTTCAGCACATCTTACTGTTTGTTTGTTTGTTGTACCTTTAATAACATTTCATCATACATAAACTCTTTGGCTGACTTTACATTTAAGTTTCACATTACATTTCTAATCATTTTAACATGGAAGACCTGAGCATTAAATGGGTTGGGTGCCATGTGGAAAACGTTTCACCCTGAAAGGTACCATCTGAAAAAACTGAGAATGGTGAGAGAAATGTTGTGATGTCATATTGTGTTGCAGCAACTTTGAAGCAAAGGGTAAATATTCAAAGGGTACAAAACTATAATCAGCAGTCATTTTTTCTTTTATATTTTAAAAGTGTATTTTTCCCTTACACAGTTGTATTTTTCCCTTCTGTTGTTTGTTTTCCATGTATTTTCTCAGTGAAACAATGTGTGTAAGAGGCCAAAAACCAATCCTTAGTGTGGCCTTTTTGTGTTCCTAAATCTGATAAGAAACTCAAATCAAACTATGTGAAAAATATGAAAACTATGTACAAAATATGAAAAACTTTGAACCTGTGTATATTTTAGTGAGTACAAATGAATCAACACAAATCTTTTGGACATGTTCCAGATATTTTGAGGTTGAACGCTCTTCACGCTTAGGGCAGCATGGTGGCTCAGGGGTTAACACTTCTGGTTTGAACTGGCATATTCAATTTGAATTTGGCTTCTGTAACAATAAATAACAATATTGAATTGGAACTATATTTCTCTAAAATATGACCACTAAAAAAACCTACAGTAAAACAACCTCGCAGTAAAACTTTATTGATCCCTGAGGAGAAATTCACAAGCTACACAGCAGATGCACAATATCAAGTAGTTAAACCACCTTTACCAGTTTCAACATTAGCAGAAGATATCAACTTTTAGGGGCCTCAGGATTGCCATCGCAGGAGAGTGTGAAGCAGTGGTTACCAGGATGTTGTTTGCTGGGTTTCATCCTCTGCAGCACTTCAAGTGGTGGAGTAAGAGAGAGAACAATAAATAATGGTTAGTAAGACAGTCAAATAATCTTCATGGCAATTTGTGAGCATCACTCAGGATCTACACTAGTAGTAGTAGTGCAACTGTTTCAATAACACATGAAAACAATTTAAGAAAATGATATCAAGTACACAGTGCTTTACCAAATAAGCTCCCAAATCATGTGCTCAAAGTCTCATAGAACAGATAGAACTATATCGATCAATGCTCATGGACTGCCTCATTACTTTCATTTCAACCAAATGACACATATGTGGTTTAACCAAACAGCCTTTAAAATACATGGATAAATCCATCATGAGCTGTTCAGGAAAATTAATTCTTCACTGTAACTTTGCACTGGCTAACATTCTCTTCTCTTCAGCAGGTATTTAAGGCAAATGGCAATAAAGCAGAAATTGTCATCGCAATTGTGGAATCTGGATCCCTGCTCATATTGCAAGGACAGGAAAGCTTGGTAAGAAGACTTATTGACCATTTTTGTTTTCTGTTGTTTTGTTTTCCATGTATTGTCCCTCATGATATGTACACAACAGCTGAACATGAAGCCCTGTTTTCCAAGATCTTGGTACACTGTATGTTCAGATCCAGCTTTATTAGTGAGCTTGTTGGTGGTGAGAAGGACAATTCTTTTAACTCACTTGTTTATTTACAGTTTTGTGAAACTTGTGATTTAACACCATAAATTTCATTCATGTTATTGCTTATTCCAATTCTTTAAATTCACTGTGTAGCAGCCCTTGGCATCAATAATGAGAACAAAGAGTCTCCATAACGGGTGCAGTCATTTTAATTGGTCATCCATTTTAATTAACCATCTCTTCAGGCACCATGAAACTATAATTAAAATAAAACAAAGGTATAAACACAAATGTCAGCGTTTCACATAACACCAGTGTAAACAAATCCTTAAGTTTTACTGTGTAATATTTACACTTGTATACGGAGCGTATTAACTAATTCAATCAACTCAAAAATACCCATACACAGGCACACAAATGAAGAAAAATATTTAAATGCTCCTCAATTAACACATAAAACTTTGTGACACCAGAGAATAATGCTGCGTACTAAAATTAGCAAAAACGTTTTATAACAACAACAGCAAAACATGGCCAGTGTCTTTATTGGATGCTCTTCATTCAAAACCAAACTTGACTGTGCTGCACATGCTAATCCATGTAGGGACGTAAGCGAGGTGTGTGAGAAAAAGCCGCGGAGGACGTTATTTCCGGTTTCTATACGTGCGGCTTTTGTTTACCATACAGGTTCCGGGGCACACAACTTTAACCCTTTCACGGGAGTGACTGGCTACAAATGAATGACAGTCCAGCTGCCAGTTACACACTGTATTTAGAATGAACTGTATCAATTGTGACTCCTACCCTTCAGGACAAATGAAACACACATAGAAAAAGACATCTATTGTGGGTTTGTATCTGTATTCTGAACGATTGGTAACTATAGATTGAAATATTCAAAGCTTGTGATTCAAAATATCACGAGCAAGTATTACTCAAATGTTGACGAAAATTAAAATACTGTCTCCTTCAAGAGAGATTATATTCTCATGAATACAGATAATCATCAATTTCAAATTGGTGGATCAGTTTTGTGTTGTACATCACTTCGATTTCAGTTCAATTTAATTTTATTTGTATAGAGCCAAATCACAAAAGTCATCTCAAGGCACTTACACTTACAGAGCAGGTCTAGACCATACTCGCGACAGTGGCAAGGAAAAACTTCCTTTAACAGGCAGAAACCTTGGACAGAACCAAGCTCAATGATGGACAGCCATCTGCCTTCATTTTGATATTCACATACAGACTTGAAGCCCATAAGACCTTGACATTGGACTCTTGACTGTAGCAGGTGTCAATACAAGAAACACTATGTTGCATCAGTGTTGCAGTGTACCCGTACTTGAAGCTCTGTCATTCAAAAAATCAATTGTGGCTATAGGGGAATTGGTGGAAATCCTTTAAGGCCGCTGCAATTGTCATACCAAGTTCCCTTTAAAAAGTGTTAACTTTGCTTAGCCTACTTGCGTTTTTCTATGGCTCTGTTACTGTGGTCAGGACTGGAGGACAGTTTGATAATTGGAAAATTAATGAATCCCAGTAGGCTGCAGTGACTTCATAATAATGGTAACGGGTTGATAAACAGTTGTTCCAGTTGGCAACATAGGTTGTTATAGGACATGGAAAGTAGATAAATCCCACTGCCTTGTTGATAATGAAATGCATTGTGCATTAGAGCATTTCTCTGTGTGTTTCTCTTTGTACTGTTCTGTGGTTCAGGGTCTCCACTCTGTATTTTACACATTTCTACAAGTTATTAACTCTGTCAGTAGTAACAAGTGAATTATCAACATGTCAAAGAACACATTTTCATTGGGGGCACACTGTGCACCCCCCCTACACGTGAAAAATAGGTGAAAACTAGTAAACATGGTAAAAATGAAAGAAAAAGGTTTGCTGTGTCCCTCCACTCTGTCTTCCTCCTGCCTGGGCCTGCTGTTAGGGTGTGATTGATTGATTGATAGATTGATATATACATAGATAGATAGATAGATAGATAGATAGATGTACTTTATTTGTCCCAAACTGGGAAATTCTGTGTGTGTTTTTTCCTTTCGATTCACAGCTTGTTTCATAGGTTGAACACAACCTTATCCACCATTTTATAGGCATTATTGCCATTAGTCCCATCAGAACAGACAGAACAGGCCTGTCAATTCATCTAAGTTTGTGTTCAGTGGTCCCTGGTGTCCTACAGTCACCATGGCCATTCTAGCTGCCACAGAATCCATGACTGCTGGTGGATGGTGGACAAGTCCAGGTGATAACACAGAGTTATCAGATTTTCAGGATGTGGTTGCTGACCTTACACCAATGAGTATATCAGTGCCTTTGCAAGCCGTTATACAACCCAGTAATGAAAATTAACCAAAATGGAGTTCAGGAAGTATTGTATTTCATTGGCAGAAATATTTCATAAAATCACTGGTAGAAGGGATCCTGGGATTAAGGTGCAAATGCAACCTGAGAGGTGCTTCAAACTGAAGTTCAATAGTAGCGAAAGAGTACTGAAAAGCTACTCTAAAGCAGTGAAGCTGTCAGACCAATCCCAAGTCAAATATTTGCAAAGCAACAGATTAAAAACTACAATCCAATATTCAAATTCAGTCTGATGAAAAACTCCCACATTCCAGAAAAGATGCTTCACAAGATCCTCAAATTACATATTTTATTGGTATTGAGAAGTTGCTGGGGCCGAAGGAACATCTAGTCTTTCCTCTGTAAAGAGCAGATGATGATAAAGGACAGCTGTCATAGGCCATTACTCAAAAAAACTTCTGGTCCTTCTGGTCCAAACCATAATCAGGCCAAGATGCTGCAGTCACCTGCAGCAGAGGAGACAGGCAGAGATACACGGATGGGGAGGGAAATATGAGACACATGACAGAAACATGAGACTTCACATGGCTCATGAGGACGCATCTGAATTTTTGTGTATTTGTAAGCAAGCTTTTTTTTCTTTGTTTACTTTAGTATGTGATGAAGAAAGCATTGTGGTTAATATTATAATCTGCACAAAAGAGAAAAGATTTGGATTAAGCCCTGTTCCTAACCTTTGCAGTTAACCTTTACACCCTCATTCATTTACCTTACCACAAGCTATACCTTCAGGATGTAGTCTAAGCCTGCTTTAACCTTCCCCATTACATAACAGAGGCTAGGGCTTCATGAATGGACAACAGTACAGTCAGTGTTTGCATGTTATCAGCATCTTGTGGCCATTTGAGAAACTGCAACTCAAAGCAGCCCAACATTGTGTTCCCTCACCAGTGGTGATTGCTACTGGACTTAAACCAACTGAACATAACAATGCAAAACATGAGACTTTTTAGAGTGTAGAAATCATCATCAGCTCAAACAACGGATGGGATTTAGGAAAAAAGAATGGTCATCAGGTGTGTCTGTATCCATGTACAGGGTGTGGTACAAAAATCCAACTCCAGGCACTCTAGGTTGTCAGTCAAGAATGAACAGCTTTAAAATGTGGACTAATGCACTAATGCATGTGGACTGGTGCCCTGAGGATTAAGGCACTGAATATGAACTACAACATCCCTGTTTTGAGTCTGGCGGGGGACCTTTGTTGCATGTCATTCCTCATCCCTCTCTGCCCTCATGTCCCATCAGCTCGCTACTGTCAACTTGATAATAAGGGCATGAGAAGACCTTAAAAAATGTATGGTTTGTATTGTACATACAGACTCAATGTCAGGACTTACTGGGACACTTGAACAGAAGAGAGCCATCGTCAGTGTTACTACAGACACTTGTGCTTTTCCTGCTATGACAACTCAATCATCTACTGGAGAAGAGACATATGAACAGAAAAAAATAACTAGTCGAATTCATCGCACCTGTGTCGAGGTGAACACATACAGATTTGACCACAGTCCAAAGCATATCTGAATGAGACATGGCCATACCATAGCAATCATCAGTTTTCAGCAAAAAATCAAACACCTGCGGGACACTGAAATGTTAGCAACTAGCTGATGAACATAGTGGTGTATTCAACAGCTAAAGAGTTGATGGAGACCAAACCAGAGCTAAAAGGAGAGGACTTCCATCGGGGTGGACACAAACACAACTCCAAATGAAAGATAATGTTGTTCTGTGTCTGCTGCCTAGCTGGACAGCTTAAAATGAACTGATGCAGCAGGCTATTGTGCAGCAGAGATGAGGCACAGGCTACAGAGGTGATGGTAAAGAAGTGAAATGGTAAACTCATTTCTTTCACACCCATAGATTTTGATCAGTTTTCAAACTTGTAGTTTTCAATGTTGACTGACTGACTCAATATAACTATACAACCTTTTGTTCACATATGCAACAGTGCTCTCCAACACCATCAAGCAATCATATTACAAGTGGATAAATCACAAACCACAGCAGACTACGGGACTGACAATTATCAGACTTATACATTAGCTTACAAAGCATCTTAGTTTGTTGCATCTCCCTTAATGTGAATATATATATATATGATCAGCTCTAGTTCGGGGCGTCTGTCAGGGGTCACTGAAGGTTACTCCAAGCCCCCTTTGGGCATGCTCTGAAACGGCATGTGACGGAGGACCCACGTGCTGCACACCACACAGGTAGCTGGTGAAATAGCCGTGGACGAGCTGGAGGAGTAGGTGCCGGCAGCGCCGGTGCGCAACAGTCACAAACTGATAAGATCCTTGTGTCAAAAGGAGCAGGCAGGAAAACAGAGGAGAGTCGAATAATGTCCAATACCCAAATTCAATCCGAGAAACAACAATAATCCGTCAGGGAGCAGGCAGCAGGGTTAGTCGAAGCCGGACGGAGGTCGGGAAGCCGGTAGAAGGAGATGCACTTACTTCGTAGCCGGACGCCAATAACCACGAGGTAAGGCTGGCAGAAACAGAGAAGCCAAGGCGGGGTATTCCGAGGTCCAGACGGCAAACAAGCAGGTGAGTGAGCAGGCAGGGTCGACAACGGGAAGACAGTCCGAATTAGGTGCACTTGAAAGTCGAGCATAAGGAGCTGAAACAATCTAGCAATGAGTCACTAAGCTGGTGAGGTTTAAATACTGAGTCAATCTGATTGGTTGCAGGTAAGCGGAAGAGATGGGCGTGGCAAGCAGGTGAGTAGAGGCAGAGGCGGGTCAGAGGCTAAGTATGGCAGACGGCAGGAATGCAGGGTGGTGACATGCTCAAACTTCAGTTGACCACAGATTCAATTAAAGATGCTGCTGTATTTGGATGTCGAAGTGCAAATCAGACATATCGGCTGCCAACTGAAACAAAACTGTAGACAGAGAGAGAGAAAGGATAGAATATGGAGAGAAGCATAAAACATAAAGGTAACTAGGTTTAAAATGTTAAAAAAAAAAATCCTGCATAGTGTAGCAGTATAGTCCAGAGTAATTGTGCCACATTTCCCTCTTTTAGGCATGAGCCAATCACGGGGAGCTGACGCCATATAAAGTGGGGGTGGTGGCCCCCTGGACGCTCCCTTTCTCCCACTGATGCTGAGCGCCCGCCCCTCCTGTTCCGCTTCCGGTTCGCGCACCTACGACTGCATCCAGGTGTAAGTAGTGGTAGCAGCCGAAGTTCAGTGTTTTTAGCGTTAGCTATCGCCAGCGGTAATATTAGTGTGTTTTTACATTTTAGATTTTACCAGTGCCTGCCGGCATTTGACAGACTTCAGACACGCTCGCTTCTTCGGTGTGAGACGCCGTTTCCCCGGGGGGACGGTTGCTGCTTTGCCTCCGGATTGAACGCGGCCGGCAGCTTGCCGGTGTACCTCGCTGCCGCCGCCTGCTTCGGTGTCACCTCGCTGCCGGCGTTTGCTTCACTGCTGCTGGCTCGGCCGATACCGCTGCCGCTTGTTGCATGCGGCAGGGAGACACTAGCCTGGTTTTTACTCTGTTCGTCATAGTCACCGGCCGCTTTTTTTTTTAGGGACTCAACTGTTTTAATGGTATACCCAGCGGGTTGCGTTCTTTGGTTTCTTTGGTTAATTTAGTTATTTTTCATTTTCCTTGAGTTTTACTGGGATTCTGTCATTTGTTTCTGATTATAAAGCTGTTTGTTTCAATTGGATTAATTTTGTTGTGGTACTGTTTTGTTTTGTTTTTTGTTTAGTTTGATTTACAGATCCCAGTCTAGTATTTGAGTTTATTTGTAAATTGTTGTTTATTAATTTTACCCTGCACCCTCTTTGGTGCTAGTTGTATTTTGTCTTTTCGGTATACATATATTATTTTGTTTTTGGAATTTATTTTGTTTAAGTCCAGGGGACTGCTTGCTGCTTCAGAGCTGCGCCCTACGGTGGTGGAACTGGTGTCCCCGGTTGTGGTATCCCCTTCCTAGTGTGCTGTGTCGTCACCCTTGGTTTTGTGCCCTTCACGAGTGTGTGTCCTTTCGTGTGTATTCACGTGGGGTGACACTTTTTCCCCTGGTATCCACGGCCCCATCCATGAACCCCCTCACTGTAGGTAAGCTGCTCTGATTTGGCTCCCGTCCCCTTCCCCCTTCCCATCTTTTACTGCATGAGTGTTTTAGTGATTTTTATTGTTAACATTGGATAATAAACATTATTTTAACTCACCGAACCACGTCTCCCTCTCGCTAGTGTAACAAACCTGTGTGCCTCTTAGTATTTAGAGGTGGAAATAATTCCTTGGGTGCTAGTCCCAAGGTGGCGTTGTCAGCAACTGCTAAGTTATTGAGTGGCCTGGTACCACTCTGGCTTAAGCTCCACCACACCCCCCTATAACGCTGCTCGAGTCGCCACAATCGCTTTAAAATGATTTCAAGACATCTATTTGCTCTAGTTTGACGCAAAACTTCAGCCAGTGTAGAACATAGCATGACAACTGCTGACATGTTACACCATACTTGAGACTCACCTTAACTCTCCT
>JAFREQ010000288.1:0-47249 GCA_025331565.1 Holacanthus passer
AAATCATTTTTTCCTTCTGCAATAACATATATATTCCTTCTGCAATAACATATACACAGTTGTGTTCAAAATAATAGCAATCCAACATGACTAACCAGATCAATCACTGTTTTTGTTAGAAATTCATTACATGGCAAATAATTTACCAGTAGGTGTAGTAGAGTCAGAGAAACCAACAAACCCAACATTAATGATATGCATGCTCCTGAGTCTGTGTAATTGAATAATTCATTGAAAGGGGCGTGTTCAAAATAATAGCAGTGTGGAGTTCAATCAGTGAGATCATTCATTATGTGAAGAAACAGGTGTCATTCAGGTGGCCCTTATTTAAGGATGAAGCCAGCACAAGTTGTACATGCAATTCTCTCTGAAAACCTGCAAAAGATGGGTCGTTCCAGACATTGTTCAGAAGAACAGTGTGTTTTAATTAAAACATTGATTGGAGAGGGGAAAACATATAAAGAAGTGCAGAAAATGATAGGCTGCTCAGCTGAAATGATCTCCAATGCTTTAAAATGGAAAGCAAAACCAGAGAGACGTGGAAGAAAACGGAAGACTACCATTCAAATGGCCAGAATGGCAAAGACTCAGCCAATGATCAGCTCCAGGGAGATCAAAGACGGTCCGAAGTTACCTGTGAGTCCTGTGACAATTAGAAGACACTTGTGACACTTGTGTGAGGCTAATCTATTGGCAAGAAGCCCCCGCAAAGTCCAACTGTTAAAAAAAAAGATATGCTGAAGAGGATACATCTTGCCAAAGAACATATCGACTGGCCTAAAGAGAAATGGAGAAACATTTTGTGGACTGATGAAAGTAAGACTGTTCTTTTTGGGTCCAAGGGCCGTAGACAGTTTGTCAGACGACCCCCAAACACTGAATTCAGGCCACAGTACACTCTGAAGACCGTGCAGCATGGTGGTGCAAGCATCATGATATGGAGCTGTTTCTCTTACTAAGGTGTCGGGCCTATTTCTCGCATACCAGGGATCATGGATCAATTTGCTTATATCAAAATACTTGAAGAGGTCATGCAGCCTTATGCTGAAGAGGAAATGCCCTTGAAATGGGTGTTTCAACAAGACAACGACCCCAAACACACCAGTAAGCGAGCAGCATCTTGGTTCCAGACCAACAAAATTAAGGTTATGGAGTGGCCAGCCCAAACCATGGACCTTAATCCAAAAGAAAACTTGTGGGGTGACATCAAAAATGCAGTTTCTGAGGCAAAACCGAGAAATGCAGAGGAATTGTGAAAGGTTGTCAAATCATCCTGGAATACCTGTTTACAGGTGCCAGAAGTTGGTCAACTCCATGCAGCACAGATGTGAAGCAGTTCTCAAAAACAGTGGTTATAGAAATTAAATATTAGTTTAGTGATTCACAGGAATGCTAAATCTTAACGTTTTTTTTTCAGTGTATTGAGTAAATATTTGAGTTTGTAATGAAAAATGCAGACACTGCTATTTTTTTGAACAGCCCAATATCATTTTTTCCTTCATTTTCTGTAATTAAAACATTGATATATTTTTCTTCATGTTTTGATGTAAAATATAATGTGCAGTGTTCCTAATGAATGGAAATAAAAAATATTATAAGGATTTTGAGCTTTACTAACGTTTTAAAAAACACTTGCTATTATTTTGAACACAACTGTATGTGTGTGCGTTATTGCAGAAGGAATATATATGTTATTGTGTATATATATATATATATGGGTCACCAGTTCTATTATTGTTTTTGTAATGCTTTAACTCAGTATTTTCTCTGTAATCCAATCAACTTTTATGCTCATGTATTTAACTGTTTTTATCAGTTTGTTGAGTGTACTTTGCAGGGAAATCCTATTACCTTCAAGTCGAGCACAAGAGCTGTGAACACCATGAAGTTCCACATTGCCACTACTCTCCTCCGTGAATCTGGTTAGTTTATGTTTTGGCTTGTATATTCAATGTTTAACGTTGTAGAAGTGCTGAATTGTGTTGGTCTTTACACAGCATGATGATGATGATGATGATGACCAGGGGCCACGAAGAGGGGAGAATAAGGAGAAGGATTCTAGGGGCCCATGATTAACAGGGGCCCAGAGAGGCCCCTAATACAATTGTAAAAACTTATAATCACACATATATTTTATTTACTATGGATTGGTAACACTAAGTTTATTTGTTTTGGAAACATTTCTCAACGCCCACCCCCCCTCTCGATTTACATAAAATGGTTCAGTCCACCTGCTCCATCTCCAGCTGCAGATCCTAACTTTTCACAGACAGCTAGTGGAGGCAGAGACGGCTGGTTGCCTCAGAAGTCAGGGAGCAAAAAAAGAAAAGAAAAAAAGCTTCGACAGGAGAAAAAAGTGAAGGGTCGACAGTATGTCACCCAGTTCTTTCATAGGCAAGGTGGGTCTGTTAGTGGTTCATGTGATGGAAAGTTCTGGAACATTAGCCTGTTGTCTATTCCTAACTTTGTCCATAGTTTATAAGCTAGCTCACTTTTCTCCCCATATTAGCTCATATTTCTGAAGAAAACTCTGGATTTATACATTTCACTGTTGTTTTAGTTAAATAATCAATGCAGGCAAACGTTTAGCAAGCTGCTCCGCTCAAAAAATGATGCATGTTCCGAACAGACACGTCAAGAGCAGCAGCCGTCTGTCGGTCCCCCCCTGCTCCACCTGAACAGCCCAAGTACCCCCTGAGGAAGGAGTTGAGCAGCTGTGTTGAATTAATCGATTATTATGGAGAAAAAACATTAAAGAATTTAAAAAATTGCTCTAAAATAAGAAAGCCTATAGTCTGTATTTATTTCAGAATGATTTTAATGGTTTAAAAAGCATCAGCTATCACTGAAATATGATGTTTGGTCAGTAGTTTGGGACTCTCATCCCCCTGCTTTGCAGTAGGAACAGAGAACATTTCTAGTGCGTGCAGACTGGGTGACTGTTCTCAATCCAATCAGAGAAATGTTTACATTTTCTGGAAATCAGAAGATTAAATAGCAACAACCATATAGCCTCATATATGTATTTTTTCACCACAAATCTAATGCCATCACCTGAGTCCCAGTCATGGTTTGGCATTAAATCTCCACAGTGTCTACTTGTGACCCTATTACATTCAGCTCATACAATACAATATACCATGTGAAGTCCTGCTATTTTTTTTTGGTTATATGTGAGCCTACTTTATTTACTTTAACATCTGCTGCTGATTTTATTTATTATCATTATAATATTTATTTATTTATTTTATTGTTTGCTTGTTGCATCTTGTTCTATAGATGATAATGTTCAAATTACAATAAATCATAAAAGGCAATTCGCCATTTTGTTTTTGATGGTGTTTTTTGCTGAGATTTTAATTGTTTCTCTACACATTATAGTTGCATTTCATTTTAATAGAAGAGGTTATTTTGTATTTAAGTTTTGTGTTTTCAGGTAATTAATCTTTATATTGAAGTATTTAAAGAAATAGATGGGTTTTAGAATATATTAGTATCAGTCTTGCAGCAAATAATTGAATCTAAATGAATTTCATTGTATTTTCAGTGCTTCCCCTACCAAGTAACTGTCGTGTTTTTCTTTTCACAAATATGGGATTAATAGTCAAAAATATCATTAAAATTCATAGTTTTATGTAAAACATTATCAAATTTTTTCGCTGGTCTATGGGGCAGGGCCCAGTAAGATTTCTTTTCATGGGGCCCAAAATCCCTGGCGACGCCCCCAGTCATTGGTGCCAACAGTTAGAAGATTCTTTCATACAGCACTCATCATTGCACTTCACATAGTGTGTTTAAGAAGTTACGATGTTCTAATAATGTTGTATATAGCTGACACACCTGTGCATGAGAACGTGGAAGAAGAGCCTAAGTGTGAGGAAGAAGACGACCTGTATGAGGAAATGGAGAGTGTCTACTGTAAGTAACTGTCAGATATCCATGTCTCTGTCTCATGATGAATTGAAAGCTGTCTGCAGCTGTAAATTCTGGAGTCATTCAGGAGCTAAACCAGTGCTTAGTATACGTTTCATAGTGTGGCAGCTGGAACCTTTGAATGTAATGCTGCTGAACAACAGAGCCATCTTGGCATTTAAAGTGTGAGTAAAAACCCAACATCTGTCTGTCTGTCCCTTAAACATTTCATGATTTGTCTCCCGGTGCCGAGTTCCTCAGCAGAGGACAATGAGAAGAATGCATCAATTGAGGAGGGTCTGACAGCCTCACCTGAAGCTAAGGCGGGGAGTATTAAGCCTGGTTTAGTCATGTGTGCAGAAATTATAGTTGTTTTCGAAAAGGATTTCTGTCCATGACCCTTAAACCTCCTCTTCCGGATTTGGTGTCTTCACAGATAGAAAAGTCAGAGGACGCGGTTCCGGTACTGAGAGGATGACAGCCTAATTTATCAGCTGCCCGAAGGTTTTACCAATTAACCCCCCAAAACTCGTTTTGTCAATCCTGGTGGACATTTTATAAAAGAAAGAGGAAAGGGGTTACTACTAGAAGTGGTTTAAGCATGGGACTGACAGAAGATGACCCAGACTCGAGCCGAAGCAGCTCTCCGAACTTACACCCACGTGAGGAAGATAGCTCCGAAGCATCCTCAACGAAATCCATGAATTCAGAAGAGACAACAGGGCACAACTCTCCGGCATTAAACAAGAGTTGACGAGAGCAAACACCAGATTGGATGAAGTCGAAGGGAGAATAGATGAAACAGACCGTGCTTCAAGCAACATCAACGTTAATCAAGCGGCTAATACAGCGCCAGGGTAGCTCGGATAAAGAGGGCACCGACATGGCTGGCTTCCAGGATAACCTGCTGAAGACCTCAAAATTGAACGGGCACATCGAGCTCTGGCACCGAAGCCTACCGGCCCACAGGCAAAACCTCGCTCCATAGTGGTCAGGTTCGGTAGCTGGCAGACCAAAGAAGAGGTGATAAAGAGAGCATGGCAGAAAAAGAAGGTGTTTTATGACAACGTTCGTTTCTATGTCGACCATAACTTTCCTCGTGCTAAAGAAACGCAATGAATACACCGAGGCCAAAAAGGTGTTGAAAGAAAAACTAATAAAGTTTCAGACGCCATACCCTGCAAAGATGCGGATCTTTTATGATGATGGCACCCGGCTATTCCAGGATGCTGCGGAGGCTACGAGGGACATGTTGGCATGGGGGTTTCCAGTTGCTGTGGTGAAGACCCCTGCCACACCGGACCAAGAGGAGATCCAGCTCCTGTCTACCTGGCAGGTGGCGGGGAGAAGGGGAGACCAGGCTGGAAATCAGGAGTCTGTCGCTGTATGCGGCAGCACACAATCCAAACACCAGCGCTCCCATTTTAAGGACAGACTTTAGGAGTTTAGGAGACAGCCCTCCCAAGACACTGACTGATCACTGATGGATTCCTTTTTCACACATTACAGATAAGTCTTATTTGATTTTACAGTGAAACATGTAGCGTACATCCCATTTTGGTTTAGCTATATATGCAGAAGACCGCCATTCGGTTTTGATATTTCCGGCCTAGACCCACATCTGATCATAGTCTACACTTCTATTTTCTTTGTTTAATTAATGAAACGGGGCTTGTTAGGCAAGTCATCCGCGATTTGTTTATTTTTATTTTTATTTGGACATCTCAGGGCCCCACCACTGCGACATGGGATGTTCCCTTACGAGTGCTTTGACTTTACAAGGTCTCGCAGGGCTCTTTTGAAGCAAGCCTCAGCATCGGAAGCAACTGTTCTAAACTGGGGTGATGTTCCGTTTCAGACTGTTTTACATTGTTTTCGTTCGTGTTTCTTGGGAAAGATGAGTTTGGTGTATGTACTTCCAGGGACAACAGGAGAGGTTTTTGGGTGTGTGATAATCAATGAAGGCCGCAGTAGTAGACAATGAATAGGCAAACTCTTAAAGTGATTTCTTTTAACGTGAATGGGATTTTAAATCCAGCTAAGAGGAGGCAGATACTGACAAAAATGAAAAGGGAGAATGTGCAGATTGTGCTCTTGCAAGAGACACACCTCACTCCACCAGAGCATGAAAAACTTAAAAGAATGGGTTTTTCAAGGGTATACTACTCATCTTATACAGTGGTTTGCAAAATTATTCATACCCCTTGAACTTTTCCACATTTTGTCACGCTACAACCACTAACATAAATATATTTTATTTGAATTTTATGTGAAAGACCTACACAAAGTGGCACACAATTGTGAAGTACAAAGAAAATTAAACATGATTTTCAAAATTTTTTAGAAATAAAAAACTGAAAAATGCATTGTGCAAAAGTGTTCAGCCCCCTGAGTCAATACTTTGTGGAACCACCTTTTGCTGCAATTACAGCTGCAAGTCTTTTGGGGTATGTCTCTACCAGCTTTGCACATCTAGAGACTGAAATTTTTGCCCATTCTTCTTTGCAAAACAGCTCAAGCTCAGTCAGATTAGATGGAGAGCGTTTGTGAACGGCAGTTTTCAGATCTTGCCACAGATTCTCGATTGGATTTAAGTGTGGACTTTGACTGGGCCATTCTAACACATGAATATGTTTTGCTTTAAACTATTCCATTGTAGCCCTGGCTTTATGTTTAGGGTCGTTGTCCTGCTGGAAGGTGAACCTCCACCCCAGTCTAAAGTCTTTTGCAGACTCCAACAGGTTTTCTTCCAAGATTGCACTGTATTTGGCTGCATCCATCTTCCCATCAACTCTGACCATCTTCCCTGTCCCTGCTGAAGAGAAGCACCCCCAGAGCATGATGCTGCCACCACCATGTTTGACAGTGGGGATGGTGTGTTCAGAGTGGAGTGATGTGCAGTGTTAGTTTTCCGCCAC
This sequence comes from Holacanthus passer, assembly GCA_025331565.1. NCBI lineage: Eukaryota > Metazoa > Chordata > Actinopteri > Pomacanthidae > Holacanthus > Holacanthus passer. Next base: position 6,831 of record JAFREQ010000288.1, read on the forward strand.
ACATAGCGTTTTGCATTTAGGCCAAAAAGTTCAATTTTGGTCCCATCTGACCAGAGCATCTTCTTCCACATGTTTGCTGTGTCCCCCACATGGCTTCTGGCAAACTGCAAACGGGACTTCTTATGGCTTTCTTCTTGCCACTCTGCCATAAAGGCCAGATTTGTGCAGTGCACACCCAATAGTTGTCTTGTGGACAGATTCCCCCACCTGAGCTGTGGATCTCTGCAGTTCGTCCAGAGTCACCATGGGTCTCTTGGCTGCATCTCTGATCAGTGCTCTCTTTATTCAGCCTGTAAGTTTAGGTGGACGGCCGTGTCTTGGTAGGTTTGCAGTTGTGCCATACTCTTTCCATTTCCGGATGATGGATTGAACAGTGCTCTGTGAGATGTTCAAAGCTTGGGAAATCTTTTTATTGCCTAACCCTGCTTTAAACTTCTCTACAACTTTATCCCTGACCTGTCTGGTGTGTTCCTTGGACATCATGATGCTGTTTGCTCCCCAATATTCTCTTAACAAACCTCTGGGGCCGTCACAGAACAGCTGTATTTGTACTGAAATTAGATTACACACGGGTGGACTCTATTTAGTCATTAGGTCAACATTCGATCATTCAGCAATCATCAAGCAACTTCTGAAGGCAATTGGTTGCACTCAGAGAAAAGGGGGCTGAGTACTTTTGCACACTGCATTTTTCAGTTTTTTATTTGTAAAAAAAATTTAAAATCATGTATAATTTTCTTTGTACTTCACAATTGTGTGCCACTTTGTGTTGGTCTTTCACATAAAATTCAAATAAAATATATTTACGTTTGTGGTTGTAATGTGACAAAATGTGGAAAAGTTCAAGGGGTATGAATACTTTTGCAAGCCACTGTAAATCAGGCCATAGGAGAGGTGTAGCAACTTTGATATCACAACAAATACCATTTGAACACGTTTCGGAGACAACTGACAAGGAAGGGAGATATGTAGTAGTCTCAGGGAAAATACATGATGTTATTATAACAATTTGTAATATTTATGCTCCCCCTGGAAGTGATTTTGCTTTTTATAGAAACATATTTGATTTGATGATAGGGGGCACAGGGGTTGTCATATGTGGTGGAGATTTGAATGTCCGTCTCAACCCAAAACAGGATTCATCCAAAAACCCAGTTACTACGCGATTACATAGGAAAATTAATGCTTTAATGACAGAACTTGGTATACTAGACTTATGGAGGGATTTCTATCCATCAGGCTGTGACTATACTTTCTATTCACATCCAAATGATGTCTATTCAAGAATAGATTATTTCTTTGTATTAAAGAGAGATCGTCATAGAATACGTGGTTGTGATATTGGATGTATTGATCTATTTGACCATGCCCCCCTCTCCTGCACTTTAGATTTTAACAATATCCCGGGTAGAACTTTGTGGAGATTGAACACAATTATCCTGAATAACTCAAGATTCAAAACCCAAATGAGAGAGGAAATAAAAAGGTTTCTGGAAGAAAACGATAATGGAGAGGTTGACTCAGCTACAGTATGGGATACTTTAAAAGCTGTTATTAGAGGGAGAATAATATAATTTTGTGCTTGTGCTTGTGAAAAGAAACCAAAACAATTAAGATTGATAGACCTTAATAAAGAACTGAAAGATCTTGAGACACAACATAAAAGAACAAAAACCAGAAACACTAGAATAAAAGCAGTTAGAAAAGAAATAAATATATACACAGGAAATTGAAAGGAGCAAAATCACTAAAGATCTTGGCGAGAAAACTGCAGAAGCAACGAGCAGACAACACGATATACAAAATAAGAGATATAGATTCTAAATTCAGTATAAACAAGATGAAATGCAAAGAATATTCAGAAAATACTACAAGGGCTTGTATACACAACCCCAACTAGAAGGTGACCAGCAAATTGACGACTTCTTAAAATCTCTCAATTTACCTGTTATATCAGAAGATCAAAATGAAATATTAACAGCCCCTGTAGTGGAGATAGAGCTGAATAGGGCCATTTCCACCCTGAAAGCAAACAAATCGCCTGGCCCGGACGGCTTCTCCTCAGAGTGGTATAAGGTTTACGACATTAGCCGGCGCTAACATGTCCCTCTCTTGGAGTGAGGCGGTGATTTCCGTTCCCAAGGAGGGAAAAAACAAATTAGAGTGTAGTTCATACAGACCTATTTCGGTGTTGAATGTTGACTACAAACTTTATACAACCATCCTCGCCAGAAGGCCGGACAAGATTCTCCCTCAGCTTATACATAACGACCAGACCGGATTTATTTCACAAAGACAGACTCATGATAACATCAGACGCTCATTACACATATTACATCATATCCAACAGAATAATCTTGAAGCTTGTTTAGTTAGTCTAGACGCCGAGAAGGCCTTTGACTCGGTGAGTTAGCCCTTCCTATACAAAGTTTTAGAGAGATTTGGCATGGACAACATTTTTATCAGAGGGATCCGTACATTATACAGCAAACCATCAGCCCGGATAAAAATAAATGGATTCCTTTCAGATACCATTACACTGGAACGTGGCTCGAGACAGGGATGCCCGATTTCACCCCTGCTATTTGCGCTATATATAGAGCCCCTAGCACAGTGAATAAGACAGACTCAGATTTTTAAAGGCATCTGCATTAATGGAGAAGAACACAAGGTGGCGCTATATGCTGACGGTGTCTTGGTTTATTTAAGTAACCCTCCTAATTCACTCTCTGAATTAATGGTTCTTCTAGAGACATTTGATAACTATTCAGGATATAAATTAAATGTACAAAAAGCACATTTTGGCTATCAATTATCAACCCACAAAGCAACTTAGGGAGAAATTCCATATTAATTGGGATCAGAATTCATTAAAATATCTAGGAAAAAAACCTACCGAAAAGAATTCAAACACTGGCAGAGATAAATAATGGCCCCCTCTTAAAGAAAATTAAAGAGGACATACACAGATGGAATTCAATTTCTTTCCTTAGTCTTGGTCACAGAATTGATTCTGTAAGAATGAATATTCTACCACGATATCTCTTCTTATCTCAGGCACTCCCTGTAGAATTTCCCTCAAAACAATTTTCTGAATTTAACAAGATTATTTCCAGATTTATTTGGCAGGGTAAAAAACCCAGGGTTAGATTTAAAACCTTACAACTTCCAAAAGAGCAAGGGGGAATGGCACTACCTAATTTTAAAGATTATTTTTATGCAGCCCAGACTAGACCCCTGATTAATTTGTGTAACCCATCCTTTCAAGCCAGATGGAAAGATATCGAACTCTCTACTCTGGTTGACCCCCCAATACAAGCCATACTACCTCACAAACATCTGGGAAGATTCGTAGATAAAGTACAGAACCCATGGATTAGAGAGCAGTTAAAACTCTGGAATATGATTAGACGAGTACAAATTAAGTAATAAGTTACAAATAATTCAGTGGTGTGCCTACGATCCTGAGTTTAAGCCTAACACAATAGATAAGGGATTTAAATCATGGATTTTGAAAGGAATAACAACATTCTACTCTCTTACAGAAAAGGGACAATTTAAAAACTTTGAAAGGTTGAGGGAAGACTATGACCTTGAAAGAACTGATTTTTATAGATTTCTCCAGGTACGTAATCGTTTTGAACATAACATCAGAAAGGAAACAGACCTTAATGACCCGATATTGATCATTTTCATTGATGCTTACCAAAGTAAATCAAATAAGGGTGTCATCTCTAGAATTTATAAAGGTCTATTGTCTAAAAAGTCCCACAGTACAGGATATGTTAAAGAAAAATGGGAGAGGGAGGGTAATCTATTAATATCCGAAGAGGATTGGCTTGGCATTTGCCAGTCCCAGTGGAAATGCACTAGCTCTCATGTGTGGCGGGAGTTTGGGTGGAAGTGTATTGTCCGTTTCTTCATTACACCAAAACAAAAGGCACATTTTACTGGAGGGGAAGCTACGTGCTGGAGACGGTGCGGACACCGGGAAGCCAATCACTGGCATATCTTCTGGGAGTGTCCAGTGGTCAAACCCTTCTGGACAGAGCTTCATAAAGTATTAGGAGGCATATTTAACACCAATCTGCCTATGCAGTTTTCTACATTATTTTTAGGAAATTTAGATTTACAGGTCAGACGAACTGATGAATATTTATTTGGTATTTTGATAACTGCTGGTAAAAAAGCTGCTATAATGTAGCTGCCAGACAGAGATGAAATTGTGAGAAAGAGATTATGAAAAAACTTTGGGTCATCAAGGGGTGGGGTGCAAGCAAAGGGCGCTGAATATATACTGCCCTGCCACTTCCGCCCAATTTTTGCCTCCTGACTAGATAACAGGTAGGTTTTGTAGTGTAAAAACACTACACGTTAGTGCTCTGCATGTAATGGGATTTGGTGATGAGACTCTCAAGAAATGCATATAGTAGCTAAAATGCATATAGTAGCTACAATTAAACGTGTACATGATAACAGGCCTAATACTGTGTGTGTGTAATCAAAGATGTGTTCTAATAGTGGACATGTACTGCTTGAAGTAGTGGAAAGGTACTGGTCAAGAGAGATAATGATGGAAAAATACTGAACAGAACGAATCAAAACAAAATGATGGAAAAGTACTGCACAGCTGCGAATCAAAACAATCCCAAGTGAAAAGTGTGACCTTTTACTTATCAGTGGTGCAGATAGGTGTATTATCAGTGGTGAAGAATGTGGCCTTTTGTGATATCTGGCAACAGGCTCATCACTGGAAATCGCTTGAGCTACTTGACCAAGAAAGACCATGTCCTCACTTAGAACATTACCAAGATGCTTATATAAGTTGTGTTTTTCCTTTACCTGGCCATACATTCGTGTCTAACTCTTAGACAACTTGTGCCTCTCTGTTAAAGAATAAATAATATCTTCTTTTTAAAAAAAAATAAGAAGTGCGTTTTTCCAGAAATAATGGTGGCTGAAAGTACCCTGAAGATAGAAAAAATAATAAGAACCTCCGGGTAAATACCGAGAGGTCTCCAACATTGGTGTCACGAGGCCAAACATGAGACACGTTTGGACAAGCCCCCAGGGGGTAGAGCTAAGAATGAACAAATTTCTATTGGTGAAAGGTATATAATCTATATTCTTGTAGGTTGGACAATAGGCGTGGAAATCTACCGCATATAAACGAATGCAAGTTTCATTTTAGCTCAGAGAGCTCTTGGACTGTGCCCTGTGTACACTCTGTTTGTTCTCTCCTTTGTTGTCGACAATAAAGTATTGCCACTACATCTTGAACTCCTGTTTGAAGATTTCTGAGACCTGTTTAAAAGTGTTTTGGAGCAGTTTTCCAGCAAGATTTTTAACCAAATTATTGAAGATCTTGAAGAAACTTTTGATCAATTGAACACCTTTAAAACTTGATTTTGGTCCATTGGCCTGAAACTTGGGTCCAGAAAATTACTCTACAGTTTCCTGAAATAGCATGATATCAGAGTGTATAGATTTCACCCTAGTCATTACCTGTTTGACTTTTTTCAGTTTTTGTAGTCCTCTGCAGTTCCAAGAAGACATTTTAATTCTTAATCCACCAGACATAACGTATAACATTGAATGGGCTTCCCAGTGCTTTCAAATTGTTCATGGGCAGAGAAACAAAAAACACCTGGACGTTAAAAACTACATCCATAATAGTGAACAATGAACAATAAACCCCTTTTAACTTAAAACTTTGTTACCCACTTCCCTCCCCCTTTTATATACTGGTACCTATCTAACAGCTAAAGGCTGTTCCACACAAAAGTGAGGATCAACCGACTATGCCTGAACACTTTTTTCCTCTTACCCCACCCCGCTACATAGGAAACTCATTATCAAATACGTTCAGAAGATTAGGCTATTAATATTGGCTGTGGGCCTCTGGACCAACATACATCACATATAATAAGCAAACTATTTATCCTTTTTTGTTTTTACCTCACTTAAGGCTCAGTGATTATCCATCCATATCAATACACTGCAATGTGATGATGTCTACCTTGTCTCACTCAGATCCACTTTCAGCTTTCAAAGTCCTTACAAAGTTCTCTGCTTCAGCTGGCTGATTAAAGATGCTAGACTGACCGTTGTGTGTCACCAGCAGCCACGCGGGAGGAATCATGCTGTATCGGATCCCCATGGCACGAAGCTGCTGTCTCACACCACCAAACTCTTTCTGTTTTTTGTGCACACCGGTTGTGAGGTCCTCGTAGAATCTCACCGGGTGGTTCTTGAATAGAATCTATCCCTTTGCCCTGGCGGCTCTTATCACGGTCGTTTTATCCTTGTAGTTTAAGAACTTCATGATAAGAGTCCTTGGTGCAGCGGTGTTTGATATACTCTTCTGGCCGACCCGATGTGCTCTCTCCAGTGTCAGAGCGGTGTGTAGCCTCCGGCAGCCAGTTTTCCAGGAAGGCACATGCATCCTCTCCCTCCGCGCCCTTGGGTAGGTTAACCAGTCTCAGGTTAGATCTTCGCGATCGGGCCTCCGAATCCAGCACTTTTTCCTCGAGATCTTTGTTTTTATTTTCAAGGGCCTGAACCCTCGCTTGCAGGCTGGTGATGCTATCCTCTGCTGCAGATATCCGGACCTCCGCCTCCGCTTGGCACACTCATTAACATCATTCTTCACATTCTATATTGCTGACAAAATACCATCTAGTTTGGAGGAAAAATCAGATTTCAAATTTGCAATTGCAGCCAGTATTGCATCTGAGCCTGCTTCAGCCGTCTTTTCCTTCTCATTCGGCTCGCTACTTTCCTCCTCCATTGCCTCGCATGTGCTTATATTAGCTTCGCTATTGTCGCAGCTAGCTTCAGAGCTCACCTTAGAAGTGAAGTTGGATAACTTCAACTGAGTCGGCTTGCTAGTATTTTTACTGGGTTTCCTTTGCAAGAGAGGCATCACAGCTGTCTTTAGACATCGTTCAATGTCTCATATAACGAGTATTGTCCAGAGTTTTACAGAAAGGTAGCGGAGCCGAAGCGAGCACGTCCTCTCAGCAAGTAACTGATTTTATGAAAGATTCATCATCAAATAGCAATTTTTAATATCTTTTTTAGCCTGTTTAAGTTGTTCTTTCTTACTATTTAACTGCACTATCACCTTATATGTATATCTTATCTTATCTTATCTTAAAGCAAAAATACCAAACATTCCCTGGTTCCAGCTGGTAAGTGGTGAGAGCCTGCAGATTCTCTGTTTTCTTCACTGTAAACTGAGTATCTTGAGTTTTGGATTGTTTGACTGAACTGTATTGTATATAATTATGATTTTTCACTACTTTCTGGATCTGGATTGTTTAATCAAGGAAATTACTGCTCTGTCTTGATTATGTGCTCAGTTCGATGTCAAATGTAGATGTAAGTAATTCCACTGCATCAGTCTGAAAGAGATTTAACTGAATAAGGTTGACCTAATTCCTTCTTTCTTTGCCTCTTTCCATCTCTCAAACAGGAAAACAACAAGTGCGAAGAAGGAGCAAGAGAGCAGCTGCTCAGCCATTGAGGAGCCTGCAGATAAAGGGTCATGCAATAGGGAGAGGAACACAGGGAATCAATAACTGAAGAATCCCAGTAGGCTATTTAAGAGCACAACATTTAGAAACAAAACAGTGAATGTTAATGGATTTTTTTCTTTCAAGAAGGTTGAGTTTCATCTGTGCAAACTAGTCATCTAAACACTCTAAACAAAAGTTATAAAAGACAAAGATTTGTTTAAAAAATCTTCCAGAGAAACCCCAATACACAAATATAAATATCCAGGAGAAGTAATGAGTCTTCAAATCTTAATTTTCCTTTTATACATTCCTTAAAAAACTAAACATCATACAAAACTGAAACTACAAATTTTGACTTTGTAAGAGAAGAAAGGGACTTTAGGAGGGTCTATTGGTGATATTCCATTCCATTCCTGGTTTCCTACACTGCATATGCTAATATAGTGACACATAATTCTCCCGTTTGCACCAAATTTGATCTGTATGTGATACAGTATTCGACTCAATTTAGCCACAAGAGGTTGACAGGTCTAAAGTGTTGGTATGATCTGAATGTATTAATGTCCCAGCCTGCACTCAGCTTGTCAAAGTCTGAGGCAATCTTTCATTTCTTGTTGTTTGTAATAGTGAATGTCATCTGGATAATGAGCCACAGGTCCAAGCATCGAGCCCAGTTATTGTTACTGGTCATCAGTGGAAATTGTCTTTTGTATATAAAGATGCATTTAGGGAATAATTGATAGACAGCAGTTAAGACAGTGTAATAATCTTACAGATACCTTGAGGTTTTCTTATTATGAAATCAACCTTAAGCTCCACACTTGTTTCCTTTTCATTGTGAACAACAAGAAACATATATTTGGATGGAACATTGCCAATGGGCTCGGGTTAGAGAGCGTTAGACCCTCCTAAAGCCCTTTTCTTCTGTCATTATAGTCATTATGCCAGTTCTTGTACTACTGCTGCTGGCAGTAGTGTCAGTAACAGTTCTTGTGTAGTGTCTGGTCTTCTTCAGCCTTACTAATGTGGTTTGCAGCTATTTAGTGGAATGTTTTCTCTAGTTCTACAAATGTGTCCTTCAGTTATTCTGTGGAATGTGAACTTTTGTTTTGTCTTAAATTGAGGGTTAAAGGTAAAGATAGGAGATAAGATAAGTAGATTCCTGTAGACTAGGTGTTACTTTTACAACTTTAGCAGATGTTCAACAAATGGTCTGGTTGTAAAAGGTGGGGTTTTGAGGGGTAAAGAAACCACATATAAGGATAGCAGTTTGGGCTGAAGGGGAGAGATCTCACAATTGGCACCAGAGACTCTCAGATTCGGCCGGTTTTTTGACATTATTCTTTTCTGTGTAATAAAGTCTTTTTATGCACAAGTGAAGACGTGTCATCGGTGGTCACTTCTTTTCATCACACACATCAAGAAACAACACTTGTAATATTAAAAGCAGAGGCAAACATATGTAAAAAAAAAAAAAAAAAACAAATTAAAATCTAAAATGTTTTAGTTAATTAGAATAAGATATTATTGAATTACAATATATAATATAATGTAGGATCTTGAAAATGTATGTGGGCAGTAGTAAGAGTAATGACATGAACATCAGTGGTATTAGTGACATTTCAGCTACAGTTGTAGCTGAAATAACAGACTGTAAAAAGTAAATATTAGTTCCTGGTGAGCATCCTGCTGGCCAGGATAAGTAGTAGAATTTAAAGTATTTGTAATAACTAATAAGATCTTCTGTCTTGTTAAATGTAATTTTATATTGTGAAACAAAACAAACAGAATTAATTAACAAATACGTATTGTTTCAATACTTTAGATCTGTAAATCCAAAATTGACATAATAAGACAGTGTCTCTCTGGAAAATCCAAAATCCGATGTTCCATTAGTTGAAACTGTTGTTCTTCTCTCTTTCTTATTAACAAGGAGGAGTGTACAGTATCTGACACACCAGAGGGCTGTACAACGAAGCAAGGTAACCGGCTTATCGGGAAAGTTCAGGAGTAACTTTGTGACATTGGGAGTAACTTCCTGATTAACCCGTACTACGAAGGTGGAGAGATTTTACTCGAAGTGTACTGCTCGGAGCAGTTTGTGTTCATGGTTAACTCGAGGTTACTCTGTGTAAGCACCGCCCCTCCGCTACAATTGGTCGAGAAAAATTATTTGACATTTGGAAGAGCCAGTTGATATCAGCACACGGATTATGAGTGGCTCAATCCGCAGGTTGACATGTTTAGAGATTTAGAAAGTTCACCCCAATGATGTTCTCTATGAAAGATATGGATTTCAGTATCTCTGCCGGCTTCTGGGTCCAGAGTAAGGGTGGAGACTGGAGTAAAGCCTCACTGTTGAACACACAGTGTATAAGTGTAGGCTACACAACACATCTGTCCTCAGTGTTAATGATAAGGACGAATAATACACACCTTGATAGAATATTTGTATATTTCATCCTGACTTGTTGCAGCTGAAATGACTGTTAGAATGAAGTTATTGTTAACACGGCAGCTTTACATTCATTCAGGTCTGTCTACAGCTGAGGAGGTCAGGATGACAATGTGGCATCCAAGCAGGAAATCACCACACTGTAAATTGTTACCAGGATTTCACAACATATTACAGTATTATTTCACTGTATTCAGAATTTTATTGTGAAATCAGTGGACGCTGGACAATCCTCTGTGATAACACAACAAATTACTGTAAAATTTGAAGCGTGCTTGAACCGCGCTGCATTGTGGGATCTAGCACGATCTGATCTGAAGCCCCAGCAGTGAAGAAGTTTTACCACAAAGAGTGATACTTACTAACATTACTCTGATATGGTAAGACACCCTTCTTTTCTCCTCTACCTTAATGATAAGTAGCATAAGTTGTGCTGTCGTTCAGGCTTTGCTTCAGCAAATTAATGTGTGCTGTTAGTGCTAACTAATGTTTGTTTATGGAGACACTGTCACGGCTAATGTTAAATGTGATTGCCGACGGTCTGAAAATAATATCTGTCACACCAACTGCAAAACGTTTGTAAATTTTTTTTTTTTTTTGCAATTTTCTTTTTATTTTCAGAGGTATTGCATACAATCATTGCCAATGTATACAAGTAATCCAAGAAGATAAAAACAGTGTAGTCTTGGCAGTGCATGCACAATTTCAAACTATCATAACCTTGATACCTCTCTTTTCTGTCTTTTTTCCCCTTCTTTTTTACATTCCCATATGTATATAAAGAAAAATATGTAGTCTGCAGTATAAACATAATTATAAAATATACATGTGTGCACAAAGTTTATATGAAAATAATCCCAGGAAATATATATGTACACAAATAAATAAACTGTAAAAAACAATAACAACAAAGTGCAGATGAAATTAGGCTATTATGTGTATCTTTACATACCCATACTATGCACTCACTCATATTTGTACACACGTTCGCATACATACGTACTAACTAACTAACTGCCTACATATTTGTACTGATGATTAATGACGGGGGTAGGGGATGGATAACAGTTTATTTTTCATTAAACAGTAGAACAAGGATGTATAATTGAGAAACATATATACATTTATCAAAGTAATTACGTATTTGCAAATATCTGTAAAAGTCCTGTTGTTCTAAAGAGAATTCCTTTTTTAGAGTTTGTAAGAGAGTTGTAGAGTATGCAAACCATCTGATTATCCATAATTTGTTCAGCAATTTATATTCTGTTTTGATTGTGTTCCAGGTTTTAAGTTGGGACTTCAGCCATGGATTCTCTAATTTGTTTATTATTTGTTCTGCTTCCTTATTACCCAGTAGTGCTTGAATTGGGAAATCCTTAATTAAAGTCTTTTCTATATTCTTCCATCTTGCATGAAACTCCTGATTACATAAATTTAATAAAGGTTTGATCTGTGTTGAGTGAAAGTAGTTTCTCAGATGTGGGACTGCCATTCCGCCTTCTTTTTTGGAAGTTGCAACGTTTTGAATCTCACTCTTGGTTTTTTCCCTTGCCAGATGAATCTCGAAAGAATTTTGTCCCACTCAATAAATTGCTGAGGTTTGATTTCAACAGGAAGGGCCTGAAACAGAAACAGGAATCTAGGGAGGATATTCATTTTAATGGTTTCTATTCTTTGTGTTAAACTCATAAAGGGGTTGGAATTCCATCTTAATATATCTGCTTTTAACTTATTTAGGAGTGGGTTGTAGTTCATTTCTTTAGTTGTGGATATTTTATTGCTTCTTGCTCCCATCTGACATGGAATCTGTTTTGGAGCTCTATTGGTGGGCTGTAATTTAGTTCTAATATTTGTGTTTTTTGGATATTTAGTTTGTATCCCGCATATTTACCAAATTGTTCCAATAATTTAAATAATTCAGGGAGAGATTTAGAAGATTCAGTTAGGTACACCAAAATGTTGTCCGCGTACAGCGCCACCTTATGTTCGTCGTTATTTATTTTAACACCTTTGATGCTGTCTTTCTGCCTGATCCATTGAGCTAGCGGCTCTATGAAGAGTGCAAAAAGAAGCGGTGACATTCCGCAGCCTTGTCTTGTGCCACGTTCTAATTTGATGGTCTTTGATAAGTGTCCATTTATTTTAACTCGCGTAGTTGGATTACTGTAGAGAGAGTTAATTGCATTAATAAAACTATCGTGAAAGCCAAATTTCTCAAGGACCCTGTACAAGAACCCCCAGCTCACCGAGTCGAAGGCTTCTTCTGCATCCAAATCAACCAGTAAAGCCTGTAATTTTTGTTCCTGGGTATGGCTTAATGCATGTAGTGATCGTCTTATATTGCCATGTGTTTGTCTCTGTAAGACAAATCCGGTCTGTTCTGCATGGATGAGTTGGGGAAGAACTTCCTCAATTCTTCTTGCAAGAATTGATGTGTATAATTTATAATCAATATTGAGAATTGAGATTGGTCCAAACGCACAGCATTCTGATGTATCTTTTCCCTCTTTGGATATGACTGATATAGTGGCCTCCTTCCATGTTGGGGGAATCTTTCCTTCTTTGAAAGCATTATTGAATATATGAAGGAGGTATGGTTTTAGTTTCGGTCCTGAGGTCTTGTACCACTCAGATGAGAATCCGTCTGGTCCTGGTGACTTGTTGGTTTTTAACCTGGAAATGGCTTTGTTTAGTTCTTCCTCTGTTATTTCTGTTGTTAATTTATTATTTTGTTCCTCATTTAAGATAGGTAAGTTAAGAGAATTTTAAAAATTTCTAATATTTTGTTCCTCCTCTAATTGTGGTTGAGAATATAGTTCTTTATAATATTTTTGGAAGGCTGTTTGTATTTCTTCTCTTTTATATACTAGGTTCTTTGTAACTGGATCCCTAATTTTGTGTACTGTATTATCTGCTTTTTGTTTTTGTAGTTTTCTCGCTAATAGTTTTGCAAATTTTGAGCCCGTCTCATAATACTTTTGTTTTGTATAGATAATTTTTTTGGCGTTTCTTGGGTGTACCAGGTGTTTATCTCCTTCCTTATTTCCTTTAATTGTAACGCAATATTTGGGGTTGTATCCTTTTTGTGTTTTGTCTCAAGCTCTCCCAGTTCTTCAGTTAGTTTTGCTAGTCTCTCTTGTCTTCCTTTCTTTTTGTTTGCACAATATGAGATTATATTCCCCCTTAAGACAGCTTTTAATGTATCCCAAACCATTGAGGTAACTTCTCCATTGTCATTTTCTTGTAAATACTGTTCTATTTCTTTCTTTATTTGTGTTTTAAATTGCATATTGTTAAGAATATTTGAATTTAGTTTCCATAAGGTATTTCTTGGGCTGTTGCTAATTTGAATTGTTAGCAAGATAGGGGCATGATCCGATAAGTCCATATTACCATGCTCACACTGATGTACTCTATGATGATCTCTCTTATAGATAAAAAAAATAATCGATTCTCGAGTACACATCATGTGGTGAACATCTCACCATAGATCAATCACCCCAAGTTCCGACATGAGAATCTTTTTTATGAATTGCGGTTTGTGTGAAAGTTTTCGAGGAGTCTAGCCTTGGATTGATTTGTATGTTCCAATCCCCTCTGCATATCAGAATACCTGTTGCTTCAGACATCAAGTCAAATATTTTTCTGTAGATTGCTATATTACTGCCAGGTGGAATATAGACATTCAGTATCGATACTTCAGTACCCTCTATTTTCCCTGAGACCAGCAAATATCTTCCTTCATTATCTTTTATCTCCGAGGTCTTCTCAAAGGGAAGTCTTTGAGATATTAGAGTGGCTACACCTCTTCTATGACCGGATTTGTATGATGAATAGAATACTTTTGAGAGTCCCAGCCTCCCCAATTTTTCATGTTCTGTTGAGCTAAGGTGTGTTTCCTGTAATAAAGCAATGTGTGCTTTTTCTTTTTTCAGTTTACTCAAGATCTTGCTTCTTTTAACTGGGTTAAGGATTCCGTTTATATTGCATGAAATAATCTTAAGATTCTGATTGTCCGTCATTTATTCTCCATGTTATTTGTGCCTTCTTTCTCCCTGTGTTGAGCTGTGTTTTTTACAACCTTATACATCCTAAAAACACTCATGAACTTAGTGAGCAAAACTATGCACAAATACAACAAGGACTCAAATCTAACTGAGTCCTCTTTACCTTCTTTAGTATCTGTTGCTTCCGATGATGAGGCTCAATTGAATCAAGCCTTTCTGGTGCCTGTGATGTAAGGCACTCGTGAAGGGAAATTCCTCTCTTCATGTAGAGAGGAGCCCTGGAAGATGGGCACATATCTTTGTTTGACATGCCCTTACCATTTTCGTGTCCCGATTACGTTGTGTAAATAACTGTAAGAGTCATCAGTTTGTTCATTGTTTTGTTTTTTTTTTTTTTGTTTTTGTTTTTCCCTAACTCAGGACAGACCGGTCCCTCGCTGTCCTTGTAACTCAACTTATGTAATAATCATTTCTTCTATGTGTCTTAGTTCCAGGTTAGTTTTTTCAGGGTCCAAAATCAAAGTAAATAAAATTATTTCTTTCTAAACTCAAAACAGACTGGTCCCTTGCAGTCCTTGTAGCAATCATATCTTTTAAATATCTTAGATCCAGGTAATTACATCTTTTAAATGACTTGGTTCCAGGTTAGCTAGTAGTAACCTGTAATTAAATTAACACAAGTTACTTATCTGGGACCCTATGGTTTAGATAACCTTCAAAATGTTTACTTAGTTGGGTGTGTATTTCGTTTGTATTCCTGTAGCTTTTCTTTGTAGGATTTGTGTGAGGATTTGCCCTTAATTTTTCGCTCCCTTAAGATCTTCTTTGCCTCAGTGTACTCAAAATGTTTCTTATGCACCGCGGCTGGATAATCGTGATCCACGAAGAAGCAAGTGTTCTTGTAGTGCACTGCCTTTTTCTGCCAGGCTCTGCGAATCACTTCTTCCTTGACTCTGTAACTCATGAACTTTGCGATAATGGACCGGGTTCTTGCCTGCGGGTCCTCCGGTTCAGCTGCTCGGGTCCGGTGTGCTCGCTCGATCCTGAGTTCAGTGTCTCCGGGAGAGTCCAGCGTATCCCTCAGTAACTTCTCCAAAAAGGCACATATGTTATCCCCCTTCCTCCTTCTCAGGTATGCCGTGGATCCGAAGGTTATCCCAGCGAGCTCGCCCCTTCTTGATCTATTAGCTTAGCCTCCATGCTAGCTTGGCAATACATTAGCCTTTTCATTAGCATAGCCATAGCGTGCAGTGCTGTCTTGGTTTCTTCAATCCTACCTTCAGCTTCTTCTAGTCTGTTGTTTGTCTTATGTAGTTCTTGTTTAATCTCCACAAGTTGTTGGTTATTGTTCCGTCTAAAATCTTTTATCTCGCTCAGGATGGAGTACAAGGAAGCACCTTCTGCTTCAGTATCCTCGTTTGGCGTCAGGGAGCTACTCCGGCTAGCCTGAGTTAGCAGAGGCCATTCATCCACATTTCTTGTCTTTACTGTGTTCTGGGTTCTCCTGTTTGATTTTTTGTTAGCCCTACTGTCTGTCTTTACAATATCACATGATGAATATCTGTTCATTTCAGGTGACACAATGAAGCCTAGGGCTCTGATGCTGTGCATTGAAGGGCAAGTGGTGATGGGATCACACAACAGTTTCATTGGCATCGCTGCAATTTTCGCGAGCTACTACAACTTCAATCTGCAGTATCCTGAGGATGGCTTGTGCACTCTGGAGTTCATCCAAAGGTATTGTAGCACTCATATTAACATTGTACTGGATCGTTTGCTTGGCCCTCTTGCTTCATAAACCATCTGGCTTTCTCATCTTGCTTGCATAGCATACATAGCATATCGTATGCTTGTTCTTTTGGCATACAAGCTTGCCTGCCTCCTATGTTTGATTATTTGATTTTTATCACTGCTACATACTCATTGCCTTCAGTCAACGTCTGATATTTCCAAAATGAGATAAGCCTTCATGTGATTCTCTTGCAATGTAAATGTAAGCACGGTGGGAATGAGCACTATGGTTAAACAGTCTCTGATTGACAAAGGTATGTTTGCAAGTCTTGGTAATTGAATGTTTATCAAAGAGATTTGTGTAGCAGTTAATAGCAAATTAGCTAGCTAGTTAGCTAGATATGTATCTTTTAACTGGCCAGTTAAATAGCTTAATATTCTTGCCAACATGTTTGTATTTGTATAATACAGAGCTTAAGATTGGGTTGATTCTCGGGGTTGGCCCTATATATTTTGGGGTTGTTGTTTTGTTTTTTTTCCTTCAAAACAACGTTTTTGCTAATGTTTAATAGCAAACATTAATTACAACGTCACCTTGTTTGCTAGATGTTCTTGCATCAGGCTACTAGTTAGATATGTTGAGATATGTTGTTTGCACAAATTGCCAGGTACAAAGAGCTGTGAGGAAGACTGTCACCATACCATATACGTGTAATTTCTAAGTATAAGGATTACACCTAAAGGGAAATAAATTAAGTCAAAGTATCTAATTTATATGTGTGTATATATATGTATGTATCTCCTCTTAGGTCCATCTCCATCCTCTCCAGAGGTCTGTCTGAGAAAATGAGATCTGTGAGTTGTACCCAAATTTGGGTAGCTCTACAGATAGCCTGCACTCTTCCTGTGACTGTTGCATCTGCAGAGCGGAGTTATTCCAAGCTCAAATTAATAAAGACCTACTTAAGATCTTCCATGGCACAAGAAAGACTGAGTGGACTGGCAGTGATGGGTATAAACAAGCCCAAGTTGGCCATCAGATTTCGTACACTGATGTCATAAATGACTTTGCCTCCAGAAAAGCCAGGAAGCACAGGTTTTAAAGAGTGGGTGGAGTATTGAAAAGGGACACAAAAAGTCAAATGTGTGGATTAAGGTAGTTTATTTGAATTTGGTTGCCATGGAGTGAACTCTGGCACATATCTGGCTGCCGCTGCTCACTGGTACATTTTTATACGTTTTTATATTTTTACTTCACCTACCACCTTGACATCCTGCCTGCTGTTGTCGGATCTTGTCAACTAGCTGTCGGTGGCTTTGGATGTATTATCTCTGGCTGTTTTTGACTCATTTTTGGACTGTCTCTGGGCTAACCACTATTAGCCGCTGGGCTAACATTTGGACTCACGTCCAACCGGTGTAAGGGCATAATGCTGATGTACACGGCCGCTCAGATGATGAGCCTCTTCAGCTGTGCTGCTCCGTCTGGTATTGAAGTCATCAGACAACTTGGTCTCCTTCGCCGACCTTGTTACATCCACAGAAGCTCCTGGCAAAGATTTGTTTACACCCGGACTGAACATGGCATGATACCATCCATCTGGTCAGCTGGGCGCATCGCATCCCGCTCACGTCATCAGAGCGCTGCTGCGCTGAGGATTTGTCCTATGCCTATAAACACAGCGCCTCTGACTACCTGGAGGTGGAGCGGAAAACATGGAGTGGATCACAGCGGATTGGATTTTAGTCACCCACCCATCACTGCAACAAATCCCGAAACGCCGCCAGACTTCCTACCCTCAACCCAGGTAACACCACGAGATCTCTACACTCCAGCAAGGAAGACACCGCAAGATCACCACACACTCGGCTGGATACAATTCATGGAGCGGATGCCAGTCTACGTGGAGTGGATTACAATGTTTTGCTTCCTTTACAGAGAATTACCCCTCAATCTGTCATCAAAATGGAACTTTTTAATACACAGTCCATCACAAATAAATCTGTTCTTTTAGAAGAACACAACAGGGAGAAAAGACTAGACTTCATGTGCCTTACAGAGACCTGGCACCAGCCAGAGGTTTACTCTGCCCTTAACAAAGCCTGCCCCCCCCGGCTACAGCTACTTGGAGGCAGCTCGCAGCACTGGTCGTCGAGGTGGTGGTCTAGCTGTCATCCACCGGCAGGGACTGAAGCTTTCCACCATCCCACTGCCTACAACATCCTCCTGCGAATGCCTTGCATTTACATGTGAGCCTCCCTTCCCCATGACTGTTCTCCTTATCTACCGTCCCCCCAAACCCAATTCAACCTTCATCTCAGAGATATATGATCTCCTCACAACACTCTGTTCAACCTCTGCCAACACCATCATTCTTAGAGATATAAATCTCCATGTTGACACCCCCTCATGTCACTCTGCAGCAGAATTCCTTCAGCTTCTGGACTCTTTAAACCTACAGCAACATGTCGATGTCCCCAAACCAAGGGACACACACTGGACCTGGCAACTCCGCCCCCATCAGAAACCTACAGGTCTAAAATCACATGGTTGTGTCTATGGACTTTTCCCGGCAAATTAATGAAACCCATCAACACGGATGCCCTGACCCTGGACCTTCAGCAACTCTCCTCTGGTTGTTCTGACTTTCTTTCAGTCACTGACTCAGTGGATTTTTACAACCAGTCCCTGAGCAGTCTTCTGGATCTCCACGCCCCCTTAACAACCCGGACTGTCTCCTTCGAACAGTCTGCTCCTTGGTACACCTGTGAGCTACGAAAGATGAAAATGGCTGGGCTTGTCCTTGAGGGGCATTTCAAAGCCTCTGGACTAACTGTACACAAACAGGAATACAAAGAACACAAAAAGGCTTACGCACTATCCCTGAGAGACGCACGGTCAAAGTTCTATTCCAACAAAATCAACAATAGCCCTGGTGATCCTAAACAACTTTTGCAACAATAAATCATCTTCTCAAACCCCAATCACTCTCAAAATCAGAGGCCACTGAGGAGAGATGCAACCAGCACATTACTTTTTTCATACAAAAAGTTGATAACATCCGCTCTCTCCTCTCCACCCCCACCACCCTACCTCTCCCAGCTGCTGACCCACAGTCTGGGATCCTCCAGCCCCTCTGCTCCTTTTCCAATGTCACACAGGCAGAAGTTGAAAATATAATTCGGAAAATGAAGCCATCCACCTGTGCCCTGGACCCCTTCCCTTCAGCCCTGCTAAAGGCCAACCTCTCAGCCATAAGCCCTCTCATCACCATGATCATCAACCACTCACTCCTAACCTGCCATGTCCCACCTCTGCTCAAATCTGCCATCATCAAACCACTACTCAAAAAACCCACTCTAGATCCAGACATCCTTGCCAACTACAGACCCATATCAAACCTTCCATTCCCCTCAAAGGTGCTAGAAAAAACAGTTGCAGCTCAACTCCATAACCACCTCAAGGAAAATAATCTATTTGAGAAATTCCAGTCTGGTTTCTGCCCTGGCCATAGCACTGAAACAGCCTTGGTCAGGGTTACAAATGACCTTCTGATGTCAGCAGATTGTGGCTCCTCATAACTACTCATCCTCCTGGACTTAACAGCTGCATTTGATACAGTCGCCCACAACATCCTCCTCCACTGCCTGCACTCCACCATCGGTGTGACTGGAAGTGCACTAAATTGGTTCACTTCATACCTGTCTGGCAGAACTGAACATGTTGCACTGGGTAAAGCACAGTCACACAAACACAACATCACCTGCGGTGTTGCCCAGGGCTCAGCGCTGGGCCCCACCCTTTTCACTCTCTACCTCCTCCCCCTGGGAGATGTCATCAGCAGGCATGGAATATCATTCCACTGCTATGCTGATGACACTCAGCTCTACCAGTTACCAATTACCAGTATCCACTTCTCTGGCCAAAGCATCCCCCTGTCCACATCAGTCACCAACCTGGGTGTTAAAATTGACCCTCAACTCACCTTTGACACCCACATCAAACACCTCTGCAAAACATCTTTCTACCATCTCAAGAACATTGCTAAACTCTGTCCCACACTCACACTGGCAGATGCAGAGAAGATTGTCCACGCCTTTGTCTCCTCCAGGCTGGAACTATTGCAATGCACTCCTCATCGGGAATCCTAATAAGAGCATCACGAAGCTTCAGGCCATCCAGAACAGTGCTGCTAGAATCCTGATGAGGGTGCGAAAACACAACCATATCACCCCCATCCTGAAATTACTCCACTGGCTCCCTGTGAAATCCAGAATTGAATACAAAATCTCCCTCCTCACCTATAAATGCATCCACGGAAACGCCCCTCTCTACCTCAAAGTACTCCTCACCACACAGACTGTCGCCTGTTCCCTCCGCTCAAGTTCTGCCAACCTCCTTAAAATCCCCAAAACCACACTCTGCACGATGGGAGACCGGGCCTTCTGCTCAGCTGCCCCTGTTCTGTGGAATGCTCTCCCCGACCATCTGCGGACACCACAAACTGTTGACAGTTTTAAAAAGGGACTTAAAACCCACCTCTTTTTGAAGGCATGTGCTTGATCCAATCTGTGTCTTTCTGCTTTTTTTTATCCATTGTGTGTTTGTTTTCTTTGGTATGTCTTGAATCTGTAGCACTTTGAGATTTTGTTTTGAAATGTAAAGTGCTTTACAAATTAAATGTATTATTATTATTATTATTGTTATTATTATTATTATTATTTTGATTTATTTATTTATTTATTTTTACTAAAGCTTTTGCACGTTTATATAAATGTACATAGTTTAAAGACCTATTTGTTCAACTTTAGATTTATTTTTTAAACTATGTTTGTTACCCTGTTTGATATTTGATTTAATTCTGTCTGTTGTCTGTATTGTTTTTTTTATATTTATGGAAGTGATTTTATTTGTTGTTGCACTTTATTGTTGTTCAACTAAAAATTATTCTTGCACATTGCTGTTGCTGTTTTTCTTTTATGAAACAAAAGATCATAAACCAGATGACACTTCTACAGTAAATATATTGCTTTATCACTTGGAATGTTGTGTAAATAAACCCCAGGCTGCTCTTGTAGCTGAATGTGCTCATTTTGAAATGAACAATCATATGTGGCACCCTTGACATCATTCATCATTCATTCATTGGTATTATTTGTATTATTATTGCATTGGTTTTTATGTAATTAACTGGGCCACCCCCTTAAATGTGTAAAGATGTTGGGCTGACAAAAGGATAATGTAAACAACACTGCCAGAGCCACAATGAGTTTATAATGGGTGTGTGAATGATCAACAATTAATATTATTGGCAGAAATAGAGGGCCTTAGGGCCCAATGGAGACTTGGGCCTGCTCTGGGTGTTGGGTTTACTTAAAGGGAAAGGGGCACCACTGCATGTGCCTTGTATAAATAATGCAATATATAAATCTATGTAAAACTGAAAGTTGTTGTCTTGGCTTATTGTTTACAGGTGCTTCTTGGGCATTAACCCTGAGACAGGATCCAAATTGAAGAAGCGCGGCGGTATCAACCCACACATGAGCACACTTTTGAGAAAACGTGTGGACTTTGAATGGATGTCGATGTAGACATGATGGTATTCAGGACTCTAATATGAGACACACTCATACAGCCCATTGAAAGTGTTCTGCTTTGCTGTTGCACAAAAAGTTGATGTCTTAAAATTGTTTAAAGATTGTTTACACTGGGGGAAAATTCCACATTGCCAGTTTTGATTGATAGTGCTAAAATTAGATACCCATAAAATGTGCTGTGCAAAACTTACTATACCTCAGTAGGCTTTTGGCCAAATTGTGGATACTGCCTCATACTACACTGTGATATTTCTGTATACAGATATTGTATTTTTATTCCATCTTCTCTGGCCAAATTTCTGTATTGTGGGGAAAGGGAAGTTCTGCGAAAGTTGCAGTGTCTGTACCTTCAGCAATAATGGTGGGAAGGTGTTTTTTTGTTTGTTTTGTATTTAATTTTTTTCCCCCATTAAAGAAACAGTTCAGCCAAAACTGAAAATTCTGTCATCTGCTCACCTTCATGCCAGCTGGAGCACAGGTGAAGTTTGTCCATATAACACAGGGAGGTTGCCTGCAGAAAACCAGTCAAATTTTGACTTGAGTTGTGCAGGCAACCTCCCTGTGTTATATGGACAAACTTCACCTCTGTTCCAACTGGCATGAGGGTGGGTAGATGACAGAATTTTCAGTTTTGTTTTCACTGTAGCTTGGTAGCTCAGAGCCATGTTCAGGTTCACTACCAGTGAACGTCTGTCATGAACTGTATCAGATACAGATGGTAAGCTGGAGCTGTATGTTTAGTATGAAGATGGGTGGATGGCTGTAGAACCAAAATCTCCCTCCAATATCAAATATATTTGATAAATATCAATCAAACAGGCTTTAAAATGTATGGATAGATCCATCATGAGTTGTTCAGGAAAAGGAATTCTTCACTGTAACTTTGCACTGGCTAACATCTGGCACGAATATGAAGGAGAACATGGTTTGATTTGAATTTCTCATTCGTTTTCAGAGTTTTCCTTGATCAATTCATCCTTTGTTCTGCAAAATGCCAGAAAATAGTGAAAAATCGACATATCAGTCATTGTATCACTGAGATACTGTGATAGCTCAGTGATACAATGATGATGATAATGATGTATCATTGTATCACTGAGTATCTCAGTAATAAAATGATACAAAACAGAGACAAGCTGTAAATCCTTACATAAGCAGGAACCAGGGAATGTTTGTTTTTTGCCAAATTAATAATTATTTCATTGAAATCAAAATCATCAAAACATTCATCAAAAATAGTTGCCAAATAATTTTCTGGCCATTAACTCAATGATTAGTCAAGGAAACCTTGCAGCAACTAAACTTATCATTACTTATCTACAATGTAAATGTATTACTATATCCTTAATATATAATTTTTTTTGTACATACTTGTTTTTCAAGTATTTAAGTTTTTCAAGTATTTAAGTTTTTCAAAGGAGGAAAAGAAAGTGTTGGACAGAAAAATGTAGAGTATGGAGAACAAGAGATAATCAATATATTAAGCTTAAGACAAGACAAGATAATTCTTTATTGATCCCCCAGAGGGGAAATTCGGGCGTTGCAGCAGCACAAGACAGTGGCACACAAAAGAATACAAATAGATAATAGTATAAAAGTACATATATAAAGAAAAAAGTATGTACAACTAAAAGTTCAAGTGGCAAATCTAAAGTGACTTAGTGTGTGACAAAGTGACATTTCAATACAGCAGCAATTGTTGTTATTGTAAATGGTGTAGTATGGAGAATGGTGCAGCATAATGGATGTGAGCCAACATAACTATTAGAGGGAGAGCAAGGAGAGGTGTGCGATAGACAGTGTGTGTGTGTGTGTGTGTATGTGGGTTCACTTATGTCCAAATTGTGGATATACACTAGACTCAAGACCAGTTGATTCGGGACAGCGGTGCAATTGGGGACAAAAAGTGGTGTCCTCAATTTGGAAAACTGTGATTTTTAGGTCAACAGTTAAGGTTGTTGTTAGGTTAAGGTTAGGTTAAGGTCAGGGTTAGGTTATGGTCAGGTAGTCCTTCAGTTTAGTCTCCAGGAAATGGGTTAGGGGGGGTTAGGGTTAGGGTTTCCCCAAAAGTGAAATAAGTAAAGACTGTGTGTGTGTGTGTCATGTGTGTGTGTCACTGTCATTGTGTGTCGGGGGCTGTTGAGTTTGAGGACAGTCCTCTGCTGTTGTACAGTCTGATGGCAGTGGGCACAAAGGAGTGCCTGAAGCGCTCAGTTCTGCACCTTGGTGGAATGATGTGCTGGCTGAAAGAGCTGCCCATCTGCCACAGCTTATCGTGGATAGGGTGAGAGGGGTCGTCCAGGATGGCTTTGATTTTGTCCTTCATCCTCCTCTCAGCCACTGACTGTTCAGCCACAGTTCAAGCCCCATCACAGAGCAGGCTTAAGATAGTTGGACAGAGGGGAAAAAGGAAGAAACAGGTCAAACTAGTTCAGGAGGAAGAATGAGACAGGTCATGAGTTGAGGGAGATGGTGGTCACTCTCCGAACAGAAATCCAACTCATTTTCACAAATCATTATATTTTCTTGAAGGAAAAAAAATTAACATTCACTGTTGTTTTGTTAAATGCTGTGTTCAGGGATCACCTGTGACCCAGAGGTGGAGACCTGGCGGTTGGAGTTCCTCTCGCTGCTCCAGGACCATTTATCTGCAGGCTCCTTGAGGGCTCAGGGGCTGCTCTCCTGGTCCCTCTTCTGCTTGTTGTTTTCCTGTTCAAGGATGGAGAGAGGAAACAAAGAAGGAATTAGGTCAAACTTGTTCAGTTAAATCATTTGTCAGTTGTGACGTTTTACATCAACAACACTTTTTCTACTGATATTGCATCATTATAACTAAATCGTGGCTAATCACCTTGTCTTATTCAATTTCAATGTCAAAGTGCTGCTGCTAAATTTGTAATACTTTATTTAAAGGCTTCCATAACTCTCTTTCATTCTTTTTACATGTGATGATTTAAAGTAGCCAGGGGGTGTATTTTTCAAGCAGAATCAAATTCATTGCCACAAGAGGAAAACAAATCATACAGAAAGTTGCTACTGCAGGTTTAACTTTTAATAAATGTTAACATGGTTCATAAGAATTCAGTTTGTTTTCTCATTATCCTCACTTACCCAGTGTGTCACAGCGAGAAACATAAGTGAACAAATTTGTAGCGGCCTGAATTGACAAACCTATAAAGACAATACATTATTGAAAAATAAGATAAGATAAGCTATACTTTTATTTGTCCCACAATGGGGTAATTCACAAAACCTGGGACCTCATACATAATTTATATAATTCAGTCACTATGGCTCTATAGGTGGATCTGCTACGGGAAACCATTTGTGCACGAAGTCCTAAACTACAAAGTCCTGATCTTCAGTATGCATGGAGCACTAGGTTTGGGGCCAATTGGCTTGGGGTCATTTGGCTTTCTTTCAGGCCTTGACTAAAACAAAACAGCCCTAACCAGGGCTTGCCATTTTTCAAGCCAAAAAAACCTACACACACAGCACAAACACACAAAAATAACAGTAAAAGATAATATTAAAATGCATATGCAAACATTTTTTACAATGAACTTCATGAAAACTATAAAAGGAATTGTATACCAACATATAAACTTTATCCCGGATATGAGAGGTGGTTCCATATTTTGATGGGTATGGAGCCAGGTACATGATAACAGGCCTAATACTGTGTGTGTGTAATCAAAGATGTGTTCTAATAGTGGACATGTACTGCTTGAAGTAGTGGCAAGGTCCTGGTCAAGAGAGACAATGATGGAAAAATACTGAACAGAACGAATCAAAACAAAATGATGGAAAAGTACTGCACAGCTGCGAATCAAAACAATCCCAAGTGAAAAGTGTGACCTTTTACTTATCAGTGGTGCAGATAGGTGTATTATCAGTGGTGAAGAATGTGGCCTTTTGTGATATCTGGCAACAGGCTCATCACTGGAAACCGCTTGAGCTACTTGACCAAGAAAGACCATGTCCTCACTTAGAACATACCAAGATGCTTATATAAGTTGTGTTTTTCCTTTACCTGGCCATACATTCGTGTCTAACTCTTAGAAAACTTGTGCCTCTCTGTTAAAGTATAAATAATATCTTCTTTTTTTAAAAAATAAGAAGTGCGTTTTTCCAGAAATAATGTTGTCTGAAAGTACCCTGAAGATAGAAAAAATAAGAACCTCCAGGTAAATACCGAGAGGTCTCCAACATTGGTGTCACGAGGCCAAACATGAGACACGTTTGGACAAGCCCCCAGGGGGTAGAGCTAAGAATTAACAAATTTCTATTGGTGAAAGGTATATAATCTATATTCTTGTAGGTTGGACAATAGGCGTGGAAATCTACCACATATAAACGAATGCAAGTTTCATTTTAGACTTGGACTTGGACTGTGCCCTGTGTACACTCTGTTTGTTCTCTCCTTTGTTGTCGACAATAAAGTATTGCCACTACATCTTGAACTCCTGTTTGAAGATTTTTGAGACCTGTTTGAAAGTGTTTTGGAGCAGTTTTCCAGCAAGATTTTTAACCAAATTACTGAAGATTTTGAAGAAACTTTTGATCAATTGAACACCTTTAAAACCTGATTTTGGTCCATTGGCCTGAAACTTGGGTCCAGAAAATTACTCTACACTGTCCTGCTTCTAATCAAACTTTTCCATTTTCTTGAGCCTCAGCTTGTGTGACTGCTCTGTTCTGCATGTAGTGCAGGTTTAGCAGGCTACATTTAGTTGTGTGTGGAAGACCACACACTCTCTAGTTGTTGACCCCCTGGCCTGGCATAAGTACCACTGTCACTCAAACAAACCATGAGGAGACTAAAAAATAAAAAAAGTATGCCTTCTGGGAAAGAAAGAGAGCAAAATAAGTGTGTGTGTGTATTTGTTTGTGTGTGTGTGTGTGTGTGTGTGTGAGAGAGAGAGAGAGAGAGAGAGAGAGAGAGAGAGAGAGAGGCAGCATAGGAATACCTGTTAAAAGAGCTGGCTTTTTATAGAGCTTGGACAAAGGTAAATAAAACGTGGTTATTTCTCTTGCAGTAAGCCATCCTGGATTCCTCATATGATAAAAGTAGAACTGTGCTAGAACAGAGCAGTACAGGTATACTGCAATACCCATGCAACACAGTGTTTCTTGCACTGAAGCCTGCTGCAGTTGAGAGTTCAAATGTGAAGATCTTATGAGCTTCAAGTCTGCATGTGAATACCAATATGAAGTGATGTACAACACAAAGCTGCTCCACCAATTTGAAATTGATGATTTTGCTGTATTCATGAGAACAGAGTTTCTTTTGAAGGAGACCGTATTTTCATTTTTGTCACCATTTAGTAACTGAGTAATTGAGTAACATTTTCTTGTGATATTTTGAACCACAGGCTTTGCATATTTCAATCTGTAATTGCTAATCTTCCAGAATACAGATCATATGGAATAGAGGTCTTTTTTCTTTGTGAGTTTCTTTTGTCTTAAAGGGTAGGAGTTGCAATTAATACAGTTCATTTGAAATACAGTGAATTCAAGGAATTGGAATTAGCAATGAGGTGAGAATTGGCCTTCTCACCACCAACAAGCACACCGATAAGGCTGGATCTAAACATGCAGTGTACGAATATCTGAAAAATAAGGCTTCATGTGTAGCTGTTGTGTGCATATCATGAAGGAAATTACATGGAAAACAAAACAAAAGAAAACAAAAACAATCAATAAGTCTTCTTACCAAGCTTTCCTGTCCTTGCAATACCAGCAGGAATCCAGATTCCACAATTGTAATGACAAGTTCTGCTTTATTGCCACTTGACGCAAATACCTGCTGAAGAGAAGAGAATATTAGCCACTGCAAAGTTACAGTGAAGAATTCCTTTTTCTGAACAAATAATAATGGATCTATCTATACATTTTAAAGGCTGTTTGGTTAAAACACGTGTGTCATTGACGGTAAATGAGGCAGTCCATGAGCACTGATTGATATAGTTCTATCTGTTCTATGAGACTTTGAGCACATGCATTGGCAGCTTATTTGGTAAAACACTGTGTGCTTGATATCATTTTCTAAAACTGCTTGAATGTGTTGAAATTGAAACAGTTGCACTACCCAATGTAGATCCTGACTGATGCACACAAATTGCCATGAACTGTATATTACACCCAGCAACTGTAAATAAATTCAACTGAAATTAATCACCTGGAATTGATGTTACTGTAGTCCTACTCTCAGTTGTCACACAGTATACTGTACTTTTTCACTGTGCAATATTTCATTACCTCAATGTGCACATATGTGTACATATCTGTTCATATTTAATTCCATATTTATTTCCGTCCAGTCTCATAGGATATATACTGATCACATATTTCATATTCTCTGTGCAATATATTTTTCACTGTGCAATATTTCATTACTTCAATGTGCAATACTTCATATTGCTTCATATTTAATTTCATATTTATTTCCATCCAGTCTCATAGGATATGTACTGATCACATATTTCATATTCTCATGCACATCTGTAAATAAGCCCCATGTAAATTTGTAAATTGTAATTTTTGAAAATTGCCTGTGGTTGCTGACTGTTAACACTTTTAAAATACTTTATAAACCTTCTGTTGAACCCGTCTGTTACTTTTCAACTACTGACTATCCCCTTGCTGCTGGGCTATGTAAATTTCTCCACTGTGGGACGAATAAAGGTATCTTATCTTATCTTATCTTATAATGAAGGGAGATCTTGGTTTCACAGTCCCTGTCGTCACACTAAACATACAGCTCCAGCTCACCATCTAGAGTCTGATGCAGTTCATGAGAGAAAATCACAATTCTTGAAGCAGCACTTCTTTCATTTGTTCCAGTCTTCAAAACTCACGACTGATATTTTAAAACTAAATCCAGATAGATGGCAAGTTGAAGATGAATAACGGAGGGGGCCGACTGCATGAAAATGAATAAATAAGGTTGTGGCTGACTTTAGGTTTCAATATCTGAATATCTTTTCGCATAGCACTCTTGTACTCTCGTAATACTACGACTTTATTCATGTTAATTAACGACTTTATTCTCGTTATTTAACATCTTTTTTCCTCCTTTTTTCGTCTTAAAAAAAAAAAAACACGTGTCTCAATACTCCGTCATAATACGGCCGTTCATGTGTCAACAGTTCAAAAGGCAGCCAATGGCATTTCCAGGAGATTAAAAACATGCATCAGAGGGAAGAGGGCAAATCCTAGATCCTCCGCCATTTGATGCTGCAGTCAAGAGTCAGGTAGGTCCCAAATAAAATTCTATGAACAGTATATGAAGTGAAGTTTATACGGGCAGTAATTACATAGTAATCCCATACACATGCAATGATGGTCGCTTTTACCGGCCACATTATGGTTAATTGGGACTAACGATTGCTAATGCCAGACTAAACAATGTTAAGTAGCCGCTAATGATATAGATGAACAGGGGAAACTAGCAAATCTAGCTACCAGAATGCAGATCAGTATTAAGTAAACGCCAGTTACCTTACCCTGTTTCTCCAGAGCCTGGAACAGTTCAAAAGGCAGCCAATAACTTTCCAGGAGATTAAAAATATGCTTCAGAGGGGAAAAGGCAAATCCTAGATCCTCCGCCGTTTGAACCTGCAGTCTAGTGTCTTATTAAATTGCAGGTGGACATAACTTGGTTAGATTGGGTTCTTTCATGTTTAGTGGTTTCGTTAGTCAAGCTCTGTATTTATTTCTTAATTTATATTTTATGACACCAAACCTGATTGATACGTGTCGCTGTTTCGATCGGATCATAGACACACAAAGATTTATTACCACTTTTGCTGACAGCCATTTTTTCCCCTCAAAGCCATGTGTTCACGGTGGCCAAGTGGTCAGCGCGCCAGTAAGAGATGCGTACGTGTGCCTTGAGACCCGGAGGTCTCATCTTAAACAATAAACCAGTGAGACATTAGGCCATATCATAGGTCTATTATTGGATTGATATAATTTCGGTATTACTATGTTAGCCGCATTTTCATGTTGTAGCTGGTGACTGAAGCTACTATGAATTACTTCATATACTGTATGCTACTTAAGTGGACAACCGTGCAACTGCTCACGTTTTAAGTTTCAAATCTGAATGTGCAACGTAGTTAGAACAAGTACAATATGTCTCTCGTCACTGTCGATAAAAAAGTGAGTGTGAGCTTGTCTTACTAACCAACATTTTTTCTCTCTGTTACTTACAAACGCCTGTTGGTGGCGTTTACCGTGGATGGCATGGTCTTGTATGAGCTCCTGCCATCGACTTAACATGGACACAAAAGGTATGTATGAGCATCTGAATTGTAAGCAAATTACTTTGAATGGGCTAGAACACAAATATGGAGGAAGTAATACATGTGATTGTTGAAAACTATTTATCCATATAAAATCACTAATTTAGTATTTCAAAAATAATTTGTCTGTCTTAATAACCATTATTTATGGTTCTGTCTTCACTGTGGACGAGAAAATATATGAGCTTCTGATATGTAAACAAAGATGGCTTATAATGTAACAGCAAAGAAAGACGTGTGTTGTTTGTATTGTATTTTAAATCTGTATCCAGATAATGTGTTAATCCATACTATATGTCATATATGTGTTTATTTATAATGTCACTTTTTTAGTAATTCAAATAGGTCTGGGCAGCAATCAATAACAGCCTAATACTAAAAATATCAGGCATTTTATGTTCTTCAAAAGTTCAGTTGTGGTCTGAATACTTGTCCTTATACATTATATATCTTGTTGCAAATAAAAACAGAAAACATATTCACTATATTGGCAGGTGGCCCGTTAAAAAAACAAACCCTATGGTTGTGCTTGGCTAAGCTAATCAATAGAGAGACAACTAGCGAAACACATGGTGAAGAAAGGTCGGCGCTGTGGCCAAAATTGACTGAAAAGATATGCATGGAGTGTCGGAACCTGTTTTATACGGGCTATGGTCAGAAGCAGACAGGGAGACAGAGAAAAGCAGAGATGGCACCTCCGTTATTGGGAACTGGTTTGGTTTAAAAACATCCGACATGGAGCAAACTTCAACAGCATGCAAGGTCTGCGGCCGTGAGCAAGAGGAGGAAACACAAGCAACTTGTTTCATCATTCAAAAATCATGCACACCATGAATACGAAGAAGTGACCCAGGCCAAAACAAGTGTAAGTGATAGCAGCAGCGCCAGCGGAGCATGTCCCAAAACTACACAGCTGTCACTGCAGGCAAGGGCAAATATCTGACTTCACTTATTGGGGGGGGACAACAAACAGGAAATTTTCTCACCAAATTTGCCATCAAACATACTGTTTAACTAGAAAATTGCAAGAAGATATGATATTTAATTATATAGATTAAATGCTGATTTCTACTTTTAAACTATACTGAACAACTTAAGGGTTGTACCAGCATGTTAAAAGCTTTAAAATAACTATATTAAAAGTAATAATAGTTACTAAAGTGCTTCAGAGACTTTTAAATTGTTAACCGGCAATAACAATACCAGCAGTTGTCAATGGATGACAATGGTACACCATATATGGATACAGTTTTCCTAAATAGTCTTTGAAAAATATCATGTCAATATCAAGATAGTTTCAGTATGAATTTGCATTATGATCATATTTTTGATACATTTATGTAGGCAATGTGTCACTGCCCAAAGGGTGAAAAATTTTAGTCCATATTGCCCAGCCCTGAATTCAAACATTCTTTGATAGTCTTACTAACAATTATGTATTATTCTCTCTCTTGTCATACTCCAGGAGAAATCCAGGAGACAACTGTGTTCCTGATAACCACAGCTACACACTCTCCTGTGATGGCAATCCTGAGGCCCCAAAGAGTTGATACCAACCAAACTACATCAACAGTCCACTGTGCTCACTTTGCTTCTTTACTTGGAAACATGTAATCTGGGATAAATATGAAGAATAACATAGTTTAATTTGAGTTTCTCATGAAATTTTGGAATTTGAATGCAAAAAGTTGTTTTGGGCTTTCTCTCTGTGAAATCCACAATTTTACCACACTGTGAAACTGTTCTCTGTCACCCACTTCCAAAAGTTTTGGGAAACAAGTTACAGAGGAGGAAATCTATAATCTGGGAGCTACATAAAGGAGAACATGGTTTGATTTGAATGTCTTATCAGATTGAGGAATTTGAAAGAAAAAGACATTTGTGGGCTGGTGTGAGTTGAAACAACACGCTAACTAACACTGTGACAAAATGATGTGTCCACCACTTGCAACGCTATGGAGAAAGAAGTTTGTGTTTGGAAACATGTAATCTGCCTTGAATATGAGGGAGAACATGGTTTGATTTGAATTTCTCTTCATGTTTGAGAGTTTGACAGAAAATGATACTTGTGGCCACGCACGAGTGAAACAGCCGTGACACTGTGACAGTGTCATGTAGTTACCACTTGCAAAGCTTTAGGGAAAGAAGTTTCTTGCTTGCAAACATGTCAAATGGCACAAATATGAAGGACAACATGCTTTGATTTGATTTGATAAGGCATTTGTGAGTTTTAAAGGAAAACATGTTTCTGGGCCTGTATTTCTGGGCCTAGAAAAACTAATACCTATTATGAAACCTATCCGCCCAAAGGATGAAAAATCCTGTGATATTAATTTTAGTCCATATCACCCAGCTCTGAATTCAAACATTCTTTGATTGTCTCACTAACAATTATTTATTGTTCTCTCTCTTATCATATTCCAGGAGACAACCGTGTTCCTGATAACCACAGCTACACACTCTCCTGTGATGGCAATTGTGAGGCCCCTAAGAGTTGATGCCAACCAACCAACCAAACCACCTCAAGGTATCAGCACAACATTCAAGATAGATTGAATATGAAGGACAACATGCTTTGATTGTAATTTGATAAGGCATTTGTGAGTTTTAAAGGAAAACATGTTTCTGAGAGCCCTTCTCAGTTAAACAGCGCTGTATAGTGAATGTATGATAGTTTGATGTGCTGTACACTTGTAAAGCTTTGGGAAACTTAGTTTCTTGCCTGCAAACATGTAGAATGGCCCGAATATGAAGGACAACATGCTTTGATTTGAATATCATAAGGCATTTGTGAGTTTTAAAGGAAAACATGTTTCTGAGCCGTTTTCAGTTAAACAGCGCTGTATAGTGAATGTATGATAGTTTGATGTGCTGTACACTTGTAAAGCTTTGGGAAACTTAGTTTCTTGCCTGCAAACATGTAGAATGGCACGAATATGAAGGACAACATGCTTTGATTTGAATATCATAAGGCATTTGTGAGTTTTAAAGGAAAACATGTTTCTGAGCCCTTCTCAGTTAAACAGCGCTGTATAGTGAATGTATGATAGTTTGATGTGCTGTACACTTGTAAAGCTTTGGGAAACTTAGTTTCTTGCCTGCAAACATGTAGAATGGCACGAATATGAAGGACAACATGCTTTGATTGTACTTTGATAAGGCATTTGTGAGTTTTAAAGGAAAGCATGTTTCTGGGCCTAGAACACCTAATTTCTTTTATAATACCGCTGCCCAAAGGATGAAAAATCCTGTGATATTAATTTTAGTCCATATTGTAAAGCTCTGAATTCAAACATTCTTTGATTGTCTCACTAACAATTATTCATTGTTGTCATATTCCAGGAGACAACCGTGTTCCTGATAACCACAGCTACACACTCTCCTGTGATGGCAATTGTGAGGCCCCTAAGAGTTGATACCAACCAAACCACCTCAAGGTATCAGCACAACATTCAAGATAGATTGAATATGAAGGACAACATGCTTTGATTGTAATTTGATAAGGCATTTGTGAGTTTTAAAGGAAAACATGTTTCTGAGCCGTTTTCAGTTAAACAGCGCTGTATAGTGAATGTATGATAGTTTGATGTGCTGTACACTTGTAAAGCTTTGGGAAACTTAGTTTCTTGCCTGCAAACATGTAGAATGGCACGAATATGAAGGACAACATGCTTTGATTTGAATATCATAAGGCATTTGTGAGTT
The DNA here is from genome assembly GCA_025331565.1 of Holacanthus passer. Lineage (NCBI taxonomy): Eukaryota > Metazoa > Chordata > Actinopteri > Pomacanthidae > Holacanthus > Holacanthus passer. Next base: position 40,156 of record JAFREQ010000288.1, read on the forward strand.
TTAAAGGAAAACATGTTTCTGAGCCGTTTTCAGTTAAACAGCGCTGTATAGTGAATGTATGATAGTTTGATGTGCTGTACACTTGTAAAGCTTTGGGAAACTTAGTTTCTTGCCTGCAAACATGTAGAATGGCACGAATATGAAGGACAACATGCTTTGATTTGAATATCATAAGGCATTTGTGAGTTTTAAAGGAAAACATGTTTCTGAGCCGTTTTCAGTTAAACAGCGCTGTATAGTGAATGTATGATAGTTTGATGTGCTGTACACTTGTAAAGCTTTGGGAAACTTAGTTTCTTGCCTGCAAACATGTAGAATGGCACGAATATGAAGGACAACATGCTTTGATTTGAATTTGATAAGGCATTTGTGAGTTTTAAAGGAAAACATGTTTCTGAGCCTCAGAACACCTGTATTTCATAATACCTGATAAACAGCGCTGTGATAGTAAAGTCCATATCACCCAGCTCTGAATCAAAGTTTGATGTGCTTATTACACTTGTAAAGCGTTTCCTGAAACTTACTCTTTCTTGCCTGCAAACATGTAGAATGGCACGAATATGAAGGACAACATGCTTTGATTTGAATATCATAAGGCATTTGTGAGTTTTAAAGGAAAACATGTTTCTGAGCCGTTTTCAGTTAAACAGCGCTGTATAGTGAATGCATGATAGTTTGATGTGCTGTACACTTGTAAAGCTTTGGGAAACTTAGTTTCTTGCCTGCAAACATGTAGAATGGCACGAATATGAAGGACAACATGCTTTGATTTGAATATCATAAGGCATTTGTGAGTTTTAAAGGAAAACATGTTTCTGAGCCGTTTTCAGTTAAACGGCGCTGTATAGTGAATGCATGATAGTTTGATGTGCTGTACACTTGTAAAGCTTTGGGAAACTTAGTTTCTTGCCTGCAAACATGTAGAATGGCACGAATATGAAGGACAACATGCTTTGATTGCAATTTGATAAGGCATTTGTGAGTTTTAAAGGAAAACATGTTTCTGGGCCTAGAACACCTAATACCTTTTATAATACCTATCCGCCCAAAGGATGAAAAAACCTGTGATATTAATTTTAGTCCATATCACCCAGCTCTGAATTCAAACATTCTTTGATTGTCTCACTAACAATTATTCATTGTTCTCTCTCTTGTCATATTCCAGGAGAAACTGATAACCACAGCTACACACTCTCCTGTGATGGCAATTGTGAGGCCTAAGAGTTGATACCAACCAAACCACCTCAAGGTATCAGCACAAATTCAAGATAGATTGAATATGAAGGACAACATGCTTTGATTTGAATTTGATAAGGCATTTGTGAGTTTTAAAGGAAAACATGTTTCTGAGCCGTTTTCAGTTAAACAGCGCTGTATAGTGAATGCATGATAGTTTGATGTGCTGTACACTTGTAAAGCTTTGGGAAACTTAGTTTCTTGCCTGCAAACATGTAGAATGGCACGAATATGAAGGACAACATGCTTTGATTTGAATATCATAAGGCATTTGTGAGTTTTAAAGGAAAACATGTTTCTGAGCCGTTTTCAGTTAAACAGCGCTGTATAGTGAATGCATGATAGTTTGATGTGCTGTACACTTGTAAAGCTTTGGGAAACTTAGTTTCTTGCCTGCAAACATGTAGAATGGCACGAATATGAAGGACAACATGCTTTGATTTGAATATCATAAGGCATTTGTGAGTTTTAAAGGAAAACATGTTTCTGAGCCGTTTTCAGTTAAACAGCGCTGTATAGTGAATGCATGATAGTTTGATGTGCTGTACACTTGTAAAGCTTTGGGAAACTTAGTTTCTTGCCTGCAAACATGTAGAATGGCACGAATATGAAGGACAACATGCTTTGATTTGAATATCATAAGGCATTTGTGAGTTTTAAAGGAAAACATGTTTCTGAGCCGTTTTTTTCAGTTAAACATGTATAGTCTGTATGATAGCTTGAACACATGATACCTTTGATAATACTGTATCCGCCCAAAGCTTTTTGAAAAATGTGACTTTTGTGTTTATTAATTTTAGTCCAAATCCGCCCTTCTGAATTTTTCCAAGCTCTGAACAAACATTCTTTGATTGTCACTAACAATTATTCATTGTTCTCTCTCTTGTCATATTCCAGGAGACAACCGTGTTCCTGATAACCACAGCTACACACTCTCCTGTGATGGCAATTGTGAGGCCCCTGAAGAGTTGATACCAACCAAACCACCTCAGTTTATGCCAGCAAACATTCAAGATAGATTGAATATGAAGGACAACATGCTTTGATTTACTTTGATAAGGCATTTGTGAGTTTTAAAGGAAAACATGTTTCTGAGCCGTTTTCAGTTAAACGGCGCTGTATAGTGAATGCATGATAGTTTGATGTGCTGTACACTTGTAAAGCTTTGGGAAACTTAGTTTCTTGCCTGCAAACATGTAGAAACGAATATGAAGGACAACATGCTTTGATTTGAATATCATAAGGCATTTGTGAGTTTTAAAGGAAAACATAGTTTGATGTGCTGTACACTTGTAAAGCTTTGGGAAACTTAGTTTCTTGCCTGCAAACATGTAGAATGGCACGAATATGAAGGACAACATGCTTTGATTTGAATATCATAAGGCATTTGTGAGTTTTAAAGGAAAACATGTTTCTGAGCCGTTTTCAGTTAAACGGCGCTGTATAGTGAATGCATGATAGTTTGATGTGCTGTACACTTGTAAAGCTTTGGGAAACTTAGTTTCTTGCCTGCAAACATGTAGAATGGCACGAATATGAAGGACAACATGCTTTGATTTGAATATCATAAGGCATTTGTGAGTTTTAAAGGAAAACATGTTTCTGAGCCGTTTTCAGTTAAACGGCGCTGTATAGTGAATGCATGATAGTTTGATGTGCTGTACACTTGTAAAGCTTTGGGAAACTTAGTTTCTTGCCTGCAAACATGTAGAATGGCACGAATATGAAGGACAACATGCTTTGATTTGAATATCATAAGGCATTTGTGAGTTTGCTGAAAACATGTTTCTGAGCCGTTTTCAGTTAAACGGCGCTGTATAGTGAATGATGATAGTTTGATGTGCTGTACACTTGTAAAGCTTTGGGAAACTTAGTTTCTTGCCTGCAAACATGTAGAATGGCACGAATATGAAGGACAACATGCTTTGATTTGAATATCATAAGGCATTTGTGAGTTTTAAAGGAAAACATGTTTCTGAGCCGTTTTCAGTTAAACGGCGCTGTATAGTGAATGCATGATAGTTTGATGTGCTGTACACTTGTAAAGCTTTGGGAAACTTAGTTTCTTGCCTGCAAACATGTAGAATGGCACGAATATGAAGGACAACATGCTTTGATTTGAATTTGATAAGGCATTTGTGAGTTTTAAAGGAAAACATGTTTCTGAGCCGTTTTATAGTTAAACAAAGGCTGAAAAATCCTAGATATTAATTTTGTCCAATGCATGATAGTTTGATGTGCTAACAATTACACTTGTTATTCCAGGAAAGCTTTGGGAAACACAGTTTCTGTGATGCAAACATGTAGAATGGCACAACATTCAAGATAGATTGAATATGAAGGACAACATGCTTTGATTTGAATATCATAAGGCATTTGTGAGTTTTAAAGGAAAACATGTTTCTGAGCCGTTTTCAGTTAAACGGCGCTGTATAGTGAATGCATGATAGTTTGATGTGCTGTACACTTGTAAAGCTTTGGGAAACTTAGTTTCTTGCCTGCAAACATGTAGAATGGCACGAATATGAAGGACAACATGCTTTGATTTGAATATCATAAGGCATTTGTGAGTTTTAAAGGAAAACATGTTTCTGAGCCGTTTTCAGTTAAACGGCGCTGTATAGTGAATGCATGATAGTTTGATGTGCTGTACACTTGTAAAGCTTTGGGAAACTTAGTTTCTTGCCTGCAAACATGTAGAATGGCACGAATATGAAGGACAACATGCTTTGATTTGAATATCATAAGGCATTTGTGAGTTTTAAAGGAAAACATGTTTCTGAGTTTTTTTCAGTTAAACGGCGCTGTATAGTGAATGCATGATAGTTTGATGTGCTGTACACTTGTAAAGCTTTGGGAAACTTAGTTTCTTGCCTGCAAACATGTAGAATGGCACGAATATGAAGGACAACATGCTTTGATTTGAATATCATAAGGCATTTGTGAGTTTTAAAGGAAAACATGTTTCTGAGCCGTTTTCAGTTAAACGGCGCTGTATAGTGAATGCATGATAGTTTGATGTGCTGTACACTTGTAAAGCTTTGGGAAACTTAGTTTCTTGCCTGCAAACATGTAGAATGGCACGAATATGAAGGACAACATGCTTTGATTTGAATATCATAAGGCATTTGTGAGTTTTAAAGGAAAACATGTTTCTGAGCCGTTTTCAGTTAAACGGCGCTGTATAGTGAATGCATGATAGTTTGATGTGCTGTACACTTGTAAAGCTTTGGGAAACTTAGTTTCTTGCCTGCAAACATGTAGAATGGCACGAATATGAAGGACAACATGCTTTGATTTGAATATCATAAGGCATTTGTGAGTTTTAAAGGAAAACATGTTTCTGAGCCGTTTTCAGTTAAACGGCGCTGTATAGTGAATGCATGATAGTTTGATGTGCTGTACACTTGTAAAGCTTTGGGAAACTTAGTTTCTTGCCTGCAAACATGTAGAATGGCACGAATATGAAGGACAACATGCTTTGATTTGAATATCATAAGGCATTTGTGAGTTTTAAAGGAAAACATGTTTCTGAGCCGTTTTCAGTTAAACGGCGCTGTATAGTGAATGCATGATAGTTTGATGTGCTGTACACTTGTAAAGCTTTGGGAAACTTAGTTTCTTGCCTGCAAACATGTAGAATGGCACGAATATGAAGGACAACATGCTTTGATTTGAATATCATAAGGCATTTGTGAGTTTTAAAGGAAAACATGTTTCTGAGCCGTTTTCAGTTAAACGGCGCTGTATAGTGAATGCATGATAGTTTGATGTGCTGTACACTTGTAAAGCTTTGGGAAACTTAGTTTTTTTGCCTGCAAACATGTAGAATGGCACGAATATGAAGGACAACATGCTTTGATTTGAATATCATAAGGCATTTGTGAGTTTTAAAGGAAAACATGTTTCTGAGCCGTTTTCAGTTAAACGGCGCTGTATAGTGAATGCATGATAGTTTGATGTGCTGTACACTTGTAAAGCTTTGGAAACTTAGTTTCTTGCCTGCAAACATGTAGAATGGCACGAATATGAAGGACAACATGCTTTGATTTGAATATCATAAGGCATTTGTGAGTTTTAAAGGAAAACATGTTTCTGAGCCGTTTTCAGTTAAACGGCGCTGTATAGTGAATGCATGATAGTTTGATGTGCTGTACACTTGTAAAGCTTTGGGAAACTTAGTTTCTTGCCTGCAAACATGTAGAATGGCATGAATATGAAGGACAACATGCTTTGATTTGAATATCATAAGGCATTTGTGAGTTTTAAAGGAAAACATGTTTCTGAGCCGTTTTCAGTTAAACGGCGCTGTATAGTGAATGCATGATAGTTTGATGTGCTGTACACTTGTAAAGCTTTGGGAAACTTAGTTTCTTGCCTGCAAACATGTAGAATGGCACGAATATGAAGGACAACATGCTTTGATTTGAATATCATAAGGCATTTGTGAGTTTTAAAGGAAAACATGTTTCTGAGCCGTTTTCAGTTAAACGGCGCTGTATAGTGAATGCATGATAGTTTGATGTGCTGTACACTTGTAAAGCTTTGGGAAACTTAGTTTCTTGCCTGCAAACATGTAGAATGGCACGAATATGAAGGACAACATGCTTTGATTTGAATATCATAAGGCATTTGTGAAATCCTGTGATATTAATTTTAGTCCATATCACCCAGCTCTGAATTCAAACATTCTTTGATTGTCTCATAACAATTATTCAGTCATTTCCAGGAGAAACGTGTTCCTGATAACCACAGCTACACACTCTCCTGTGAATGCATGATAGTTTGATGTGCTGTACACTTGTAAAGCTTTGGGAAACCAAGTTTCTTGCCAGCAAACATGTAGAATGATTGAATATGAAGGACAACATGCTTTGATTTGAATATCATAAGGCATTTGTGAGTTTTAAAGGAAAACATGTTTCTGAGCCGTTTTCAGTTAAACGGCGCTGTATAGTGAATGCATGATAGTTTGATGTGCTGTACACTTGTAAAGCTTTGGGAAACTTAGTTTCTTGCCTGCAAACATGTAGAATGGCACGAATATGAAGGACAACATGCTTTGATTTGAATATCATAAGGCATTTGTGAGTTTTAAAGGAAAACATGTTTCTGAGCCGTTTTCAGTTAAACGGCGCTGTATAGTGAATGCATGATAGTTTGATGTGCTGTACACTTGTAAAGCTTTGGGAAACTTAGTTTCTTGCCTGCAAACATGTAGAATGGCACGAATATGAAGGACAACATGCTTTGATTTGAATATCATAAGGCATTTGTGAGTTTTAAAGGAAAACATGTTTCTGAGCCGTTTTCAGTTAAACGGCGCTGTATAGTGAATGCATGATAGTTTGATGTGCTGTACACTTGTAAAGCTTTGGGAAACTTAGTTTCTTGCCTGCAAACATGTAGAATGGCACGAATATGAAGGACAACATGCTTTGATTTGAATTTCATAAGGCATTTGTGAGTTTTAAAGGAAAACATGTTTCTGAGCCGTTCTCTCTCTTGTCATATTCCAGGAGACAACCGTGTTTCTGATAAACAGCTACACACTCTCATGATGATGGCAATGCTGTACACTTGTAAGAGTTGATACCAACCAAACTTAGTCAAGGTATTGCCTGCAAACATTAGAATGGATTGAATATGAAGGACAACATGCTTTGATTTGAATATCATAAGGCATTTGTGAGTTTTAAAGGAAAACATGTTTCTGAGCCGTTTTCAGTTAAACGGCGCTGTATAGTGAATGCATGATAGTTTGATGTGCTGTACACTTGTAAAGCTTTGGGAAACTTAGTTTCTTGCCTGCAAACATGTAGAATGGCACGAATATGAAGGACAACATGCTTTGATTT
>JAFREQ010000285.1:0-32377 GCA_025331565.1 Holacanthus passer
TGCAAACAGCAATGGGGAGGGGTCTGAAAATGGGGAGGGGTCTGCAAACGGCAATGGGGAGGGGTCTGCAAACAGCAATAAGCAGTGATATGCAAATGGCAATGGGTCAATGGGGAGTAGTCTACAAATGAGGAGTGGTCTGCAAACGGGGCGTGGTCTGCAAACGGCAATGGGGGATTTGGGGCAATGGGGAATGGTCTGCAAACGGGGCGTGGTATGCAAACGGAAATGGGGAGGGGTCTGAAAATGGGGAGTGGTCTGCTAACGGTAATGGGGAGGGGTCTGAAAATGCCAATGGGGAGGGGTCTGCAAACAGCAATAAGGAGTGGTATGCAAATGGAAATGGGTCAATGGGGAGTGGTCTACAAATGAGGAGTGGTCTGCAAACAGCAATGGGGAGGGGTCTAAACATGGGGAGGGGTCTGAACATGGGGAGGGGTCTGCAAACGGCAATGGGGAGGGGTCTGCAAACAGCAATAAGGACTGGTATGCAATTGAAAATGGGTCAATGGGGAGTAGTCTACAAATGAGGAGTGGTCTGCAAACAGCAATGGGGAGGGGTCTGCAAACGGGGTGTGGTCTGCAAACGGCAATGGGGGATTTGGGGCAATGGGGAGTGGTCTGTAAATGGGGCGTGGTCTGCAAACGGCAATGGGGAGGGGTCTGCAAACAGCAATGGAGAGGGGTCTGCAAACAGCAATAAGGAGTGGTATGCAAATGGAAATGGGTCAATGGGGAGTAGTCTACAAATGAGGAGTGGTCTGCAAACAGCAATGGGGAGGGGTCTGCAAACGGGGTGTGGTCTGCAAACGGCAATGGGGGATTTGGGGCAATGGGGAGTGGTCTGTAAATGGGGCGTGGTCTGCAAACGGCAATGGGGGATTTGGGGCAATGGGGAGTGGTCTGCAAACGGCAATGGGGCAATGAGGAGTGGTCTGATAATGGGGAGTGGTCTGCAGATGGGGAGTGGCCTGCAAACGGTAATGGGTGAATGGGGAGTGGTCTGCAAACAGCAATGGGTCAATAAGGAGTGGCCTGCAAATGGGGAGTGGCCTGCAAACGGTAATGGGTCAATGGGGAGCAAGGTTATTGTCGTTAACAAAAACGAAGACATAACAAAAACTAAATTATTTCAAATTATTTCATTAAGATTTAATTTAAGATATAATCATCTGATGAGGGACTTCTTAGACAATGCATATTATCTTAACATTTCTGAAGCAAATTTCAGTTGTTCAACTGGCAGAGTTTATCTTATTACAAGCAAAAATAAACTGATATAATGAAATTTTAACCATTTTTGTTATTTAAAAAAAGTAAGCAGCATCATTTTCTAGTGTAATATTTCATCTAACATGGCTAGCTTTTGTTGCTGTTGTTTTCATCCTAGGTCCATCCACTCCAGAGCACTTTCTTGCACCGCCGTCCTCTGTGCCCACTGCCCCCTCCGTGTCTGCAACCCCCACTGATCTACCCGGTAAGTTAACAGCAAAACATCCTTTATAATTGCTCATTGTAATGTAGAACATTCAGAGATTAATAATTCAGTCCAGGACTGTAATTTAATGGCTTTATAGGTCCTTCTTTTTTAAGTCATTGTTTTTCTTTTGTCACTTCCTCAGCGACATCACAACATCGTCTACACAGTATGGATCATCACCAGCTCTGCCAGTGGACCCAGCTGAGTGGCCCTCTGTACTGTACTCAATTCTGTCTGTTGTCTGTATTGTTTTTTTTATATTTATCGAAGTGATTTTATTTGTTGTTGCACTTTTTTGTTGTTCAACTAAAAATTATTCTTGCACATTGCTGTTGCAGTTTTTCTTTTATGAAACAAAAAATCATAAACCAGATGACACTTCTACAGTAAATAAATTGCTTTATCACTTGGAATGTTGTGTAAATAAACCCCAGGCTGCTCTTGTAGCTGAATGTGCTACATTTTGAAATTAACAATCATATGTGGCACCCTTGACATCATTCATCATTCATTCATTGGTATTATTTGTATTATTATTGCATTGGTATTTATGTAATTAACTGGGCCACCCCCTTAAATGTGTAAAGATGTTAGGCTGACAAAAGGATAATGTAAACAACACTGCCAGAGCCACAATGGGTTTATAATAGGTGTGTGAATGATCAACAATTAATATTATTGGCAGAAATAGAGGGCCCCAAAATCAAATTTTGTTTAGGGCCCAATGGAGGCTTGGGCCGGCTCTGCACGCATGCACTATTTTAATGTTGCAACTGGTAAAGGTGGGGATATACAGAAGCTTAATCTATAATAATACATCATTATTTATAGTGTATTATATTTTCTATCTACAAAACAACGAGTAAATAAAGTTATTTGCCTCTAAAATGTAGTGGAGTAGAAGTAGAGAGTAGCATAAAATAGAAATACTATAAAGTATGGAGTAAGTGTACTTAGTTACTTTCCACCACTGCCTCTGACAATCCAAAGACATGCTGGTTAGTGGTGTCTCTAAGTGCCCTGTAGGTGTGATTGCAAATTTGAATGTGTGTATATGTGACAGCCCTGTGACAGACTGGTGACCTGTCGAGGTTGTACTCCACCTCCTGCCGCTTGTGACCCACCAAAGGATAGATAATGGATGATTGAACAACCCAACACTATGTAATGTACTTAAAACTTGATTCACCTCAACCAGCTACAAGATTGAAATACTAAAAGATTATAACACTCTGCATAAGGACTACTACTTTTGATATTGAGCTATTTTGCTGATGGTTTTTATGTTTCTTTATTTACTTAAGTAAAAACTTGAATGCAGGACTTTCACTTGTAATGGAGTATTTTTACATTGTGGATCTTTTTTTTCCACCAGTGGTCATTATCTCCTGTTAGTGTAGGCTGGTTTGTCCTATCACGCAGAGACACAGTCGATCTGACAGTAGCTTGTAGTTACACAATCGAAGGAACTTCCCGACTAAATGGCCCCACAGTACTGAGGGCACATTTATGGACAAGCTGATGACGGTGGTTACTGACAGAAACTGAATTACTGGAGCTCGGCCAAAAACTCAAGAGCTCTTACGCAAAGGTGAAATGGACTGAACTGTGGTCAAGAATAATATTCATGTTTGTGTTCTTGCAACTTTTGATTAACGGTCGAGGTACTCTTGCAAGTAAACCCAAATACTGCAGACTCACTTTTATCCTTCTCTGTCTCAGGGCAATAGTTCGTCAGCCTACACACACAAACACACACTCCATTTCACATCAGGTTAAAGAACTACACAGCTTTATTGCTCAGATTAATGTAGCACAGCTTGTTGTGATTACTGGCATATATTTTTGTCACCACAATATTGCATAAGACAGTGCTCACACACGCAAATGCACACGGCGACGAAGATAAGTGAGCCTCGGGCAGTGGGCAGGCAGGCTAATGCCATCTGGTGCCCAGTGTTCACGCTGAGCAACAGTCAGCTCCACACCTGGGAGATGGTATCGCCTGCAACTGTTGTCGGACCACCAACTGCACGCCCACCTGCCCCCACGCTCCCGAACTGGAGCTTTCTGTTGTCTCACAAACTGCAGACAAAAAGTCATTCAAGTTGATTAAAAGAGAAACCCTCTCAAGATGTTTTACACATCTTATATGTCTGTCATCTTCAAAGGTCAAGTGTTAATCATTTAGTGTTTCCCAGAATGCCTCTGTTTGTGTCTTGTTTTCAGCTGCGGGAAAGCGAGTAAGATTTTTTTTTTGGAGTTCCAGTTCCTGAAAGTCACAACCTTTAATCAAAAACAACGTCTGCTCATGGTTTTGCTGCATTAAGTGGGCGGAGAAACTGTTCTATCTTCTTCTACAATAAACTTCTCTCTGCGTGATTGTTGAATGTGTAAAATGGTGAGTCAACAAAGAATCTCTTGTTGTTGTTTGATTCCGGTGCCAAAACCTGACATTAATTGCTAAAAATCTAATGCAGCTGTGCTGGAAACACAAAGACGTTGCCTGTATTTGCCAGTTATCCATGGAAGCAATTTAACCAAGTACTGTAAAAAAAAAATATTACCAATAGCTGTTTTTTAACTGCAACAAACAAGCCGCAAACACAACACTGACATATTATGGCCGTATAAAGTTGTCGAACTTGTTAGTTAACAGCTGACATCCAGCAGACACAGAGCAACATTAACTTCAATTTGGAGTTGGTGTTTTTGTTTGTTTGTTTTTTGTTTGTGTTATGTTTGTGTTTGTTGTTCTGTTTTTCTCAATCTGGAGATGTGTTTCTTGCCTCCCGATCAATGTAAATCCAAAACCAAGATTTGTTTTGGTCTCCAACTCCTAGAGGAAATATTTGGTTCTTTAGCTGCTAAATGCACTTGGCTTTATCAAACAAGCTGATGAGAGCAATGAGAGCGAAGTGAAGCAGTAAAGGTGCAGCCTGTGAAACCAAAACAATGAGCTGAGAGATGCTAAAACACTCTGTAGAGCTGAAGGAAGTCGGAGTCAGCTTCTCTGCGAATTTAGCACAGCATTAGAGAACACACCAGTTTTGCTTCATTTTCTACACTTTAGTGCAAAGTTTGCATCATTGTCAGCGATTTTCCTAAATTCACTTAAGTTTGTTGAATTGGTGCCGAAAGCTTAAAGCTGTCTGGAAACATAAATTATCCTTTTATAGTCTCACATAATTCATCCAGTTAGCAGGCAGTGTTCTGGCACTCAAGGACACACCGACAGTCTGAATTTCAGATGCTGTTCATAAGCTAAGAGATCAGAAAATCAAACCCAGAATATGGACTGTGAAAATAATGCTGTGAATTTCATATTTTTTTTATTTGAAAAGGCCGCTGTTTGTCGACTATGAAACATTGCAAGAAGCATCCATGAACGTCAAATCAAAAACAAGTAACAAGTGTCTGCAACAAATGGAAATGAATAAATTCCATTAAGAAAGACAAGAACTGTGCAATTAGCCATGTGAGTTTGGTGTGATCATTTAATCCTCAAAAACTACTTTTCTATCCAATTTAAATGACCCAAAACACTTCACATCCGTTCAATGATTACTGCAGAGAGTAAAACAGTGACCTGGCCTGACTTCATGTGACCACCACAGATAGTAAATGAGTGATTTTATAACAGCCAGTAACAAGGGGTCATGGGATTTTTACTGCTGGAGATGAATTTCAAGTTGCCATGAATGAGTCTCTCCCATTGCTCTGCTAAAACACAGGCAGCACTCTTACCCAGAGACAGAGAGAGGGAGGGAGAGAGGAAGAGAGAGAGAGGAAGAGACGGCACTTACAGCATACAGAAAGAGGTAGAGAAAGAGTTGGAGTGGAGAGAGCGTGAAGAGGCTGAGTGTGACAGCACCGAATGAGAGGAGGAGGAGGAGGAGGAGGAGGGACCGAGTGGAAGGGACAAGGGAGGGAGAAAGTGAGAGGGGGACGGGCCGAGAGCGAGTGAGGGGAGGGAGCATCAGAAACGGGGAAAGTAGATGAGAGGGAGAAGGAAAGAGGGAAACTGAGGGAGTCAGGAGAAGAGAAGAGAGCAAAAAGCAAAGAGAGCAAAAAAAAAAAAAAAAAAAAAAGGAGGACAGCTCAGCAAATCAGCCCAGTAGCATTCCTCTCACAGCTGCAGTGATCCAGGCTGGGAGGGGGAAGTTTAGCTCACCGGGAGAGAAAGAAATACAAGAAATTGCATTTTTTTTTTAATTTTTCTGGGTGAAGAAATCAGAAGAGTCCCTGGAGAGGACAGGGATCAAGCAGACAGAGGAATCAGAGAGCTTCTGCAGCCTCCGAGTGTCCTGCAGGGGAAGATGGATTCAGACTCCGGAGAGCAGAGTGACGGAGACCTCTCCCCAGGTAAGTCTCGTTAGGTCTGGAGACCATTACTGCAAGACCAACATCAGCTTCTATAGCAAATCGATTCTGCATTGAAGTGTATTAGTTCATCCAGAGGGTCAGTGAGTTCTTGCTGCCTGTTTCACAGCACATTTCCACAATTTCCTCAGGTACTGGAACCTTCAACACTGACACATTTTCAGGGTTGTAGCCTCAACTTCCCCAAAATCAAGGATCACGTGATTTCCAACTTTAACAATGACTTCATGTATCTGTAGCTCAGTCATGACATGTCACAAAGGCGAGCTGCTGTGAGCTCCGATGCCTGCACGCTGTGATGCTGGTGACTGGCGGAGCCTCGTCGGGCGTGCGGATGAAAGCCGGCTCAGTCGCCACCAGGAACAGGCAAGCTCCGACACGTGCAGCCAGTCTGTTCATCAACACATCCAGCTACAGAGAGAGAGAGAGAGAGAGAGAGCAGCCTCCCAGAATGCTTCAGTCATCCTCTTCTTTGCGGTGCATCTCGCACTCAGGGAGCATGAAAATGTTTAGATTCACAGTTTCCGGGAAGTTTACGTGGTTGTTTCGTAAATAAACACAGCACAGGGTTGCAAAGATTTATTGCAATGATGAAAGTTTGACTCAGATCCAGATACACACACAAACATTCTTTAAAGTATAGCATCTCTTATTGGATATTTTCCAGCCTTCCACGCGTGTGGGCGATTTTACTGAACTGTATCTTGGGGAAAATTCAAGCCAGGAGATGAAACAGCCTTCTGGAGATAAGTTGAGTTCAAAGATCATGAATCAAATGTGTCTCCAGAGGTTTTCATAACACGGCGCAGCAGACTAGAACAGTCAAATATCTGAGCTGTCTGTCGTCTAACACTGAACCCTTTTTATGCAAAGATTCATATTGATGCTTTAAATGACTTTAACCACTGAGTTATTTTCCATTAGGCACATTTGTTGACTTTCCCTTGATACTATCAGCAGATCTGTTATAGGTGTCAAACTGTTCACATATAATTTATTAGGGCATATCATTGCCCCATTTAGTGACGGTGTAATAATGTTGATGACGGAGTGGCTGTTTGCCTGTTTATATGACGGCGCAGAGCTTTGTGCGTTAATAATGCTGTGTTGAACTCCAACCATCTGTCTGTCCATCTGCTTCATTGTCTGTCTGTCTTTTTGGTCCGTTTGCAAAGGGAGACGAAGCTTGATACAAGAAATATGAGAGTTTTTTAACGCACATCACCAGCCAGTGATGACAAGTCTGTATCATCTGCTGATTTCAGGCAGACAGTTCAAGGTTGGAACATCAACCAGGACTCTCAGTCTTTGCAGACAGAGGCTTTATCCATTTCACTTTCATGTGAAGTGCTGTTTTGAGTCAGAGGTAAATCATGGCAACATTTTTCATTTTTCTACAGGTGCTTTGATCTGCTAAAGCTTCCTGCAACACAGTACAGCGAGGTAGTCTTTGTAATGTAAGAGGAATGCACTCACTTTTTTCCCCCTAAAAACAATGCTACACATGTTGAAAAGAAAGGTTGATGTGAGAGCAAAAGCGGAGGGACATTTTTCCCGGTCGAGAGGCAGCGAGAGCCTGAGTCATTCTCAAAATCCATCGTGCTTTGTGGCTGTGCTGCAGTTTCCAGCCTTCAGTCTACTGATGGCGTAAAAACTGGTATGGCTCATTTTTATAAGGTCACCTGTCCCAAGGAAGCAGGAGAAAAAGTATTTTGCAAACAGGTGTATTTTTGAAAGCGTTGCTGTACACAAACATGACCCTTACTACTGCACATGTGGATGAGGGACGTGTGATTGATCTGTGCTTTTAATACGCTCTCTGGCACAAAACTTCAACAGTGTAAATACTGAGGTGTTTTGTTTCAGGTGGCTTTGACCCTTCAACCTTCTCCTCTGCCCTTTAGCTGTTATTGTCCTGGAGTTCTAGCTTCACTTAAATTCACCCTCAGATACTGTTTTTTTATGAGTGATATTCAGTGCATTCCTGGATATCACAGTTGCACCAACGCTCCCTCAGCCTATGTTGTATTTTTCGTTAATTACATCTCCCACAACGCCTTCCGAACAAACCCCAGAGTACATGCTTGACCTTGGTCCATTCAGCCGCAGGCTATGGTGCCTTCAAGTGAAACTGGCGAGGTTGTGTTTTCAAGATGGGAAAGTCAAGAAACCGCATTATGGTTAGTGTTCGAGTGGTTTAAGCCATGAGAACGCTGTTGCCAGGTGACTGACGATAGATAGATAGATAGATAGATAGATAGATAGATAATTTTCGATGGTAGATGGTAGAAAATGGTAGATTTAGATTTAGATTTATTATAGCTCCAACAACTTAAAAAAAAAATCAGCATGCATCAAAACTCATTATCAGAAATCTCTACCTAAAATGTCATGGATGCAACATAAAACTCTTCAAATAGAGTTGGATAAAGCAATAACACCAAGTGTGTCCCGAAGTAAAGACAACATTATAAACAGGTTTTGTTGGTGGAAAAATAAGATAAGATAAACCTTTATTCGTCCCTCAGTGGGGAAATTTGCAAAAATGTTTCCTCTTCCTGATGGATTTCTCTCAGGTGAATGTAGATTGTTGTAAAAAAATTACAGTTTACAAAAAAAGTCTTGCACTTGGATTACGCAAGGCTGACACCAAAATGTGATCCTCCGTGCTGATGTAGTGAACTTTTTAGCCGCAGAGGAAATTATTCAGTGTGACTTCAGATAACCTGTGTTTGTTTAGCATCTCACTCCAGAAATGAAGAAATTTCAGGAGGGGGAAAAAATGTGTCAGTGGCAGCTTGTGCATTATAATTAACTTTTTTTATGACAGGTTATCATGTGAGAGTCATGACTTGGACTATGGAGTGAGACACACTAGAGAGAGCAATAATGTTTTTTCTATCTTTGCTCCATTGTTCTCTGAACCTTTTGTTGTATTAAAGCCCAAAGGCCAGACACAATGCGCAGAGTTCAGCTGTAACTACTCTGAAAGAAATACCCCTTAGACCTTACACACAAGAAACACACACACAAAGGCTCACATTTTTTCCCATAATCACCTAGTCATGCAGCGAGCATGCCACTGACCATACGAATATCCACAAACTGATTCACCCAGCAATCCTGTCCTTCCTTCCTGTGGTGGAGTGAAGGTGGCCACGCCAAATTATGAGTCAATGGCTGTCGACACACCTGTCCTGCTGGAGGACTGTTCACATTGCACAACAAAACTAGACATTTCTATTTCACTGAACAATTCAGGATGTTTGATTTCCAGATTCTGCTGCATTCTTCTTTGAAATCATTTTTAGTTGTTATATTAGTCTGATATTATGTTGGTGAACAATCAGCCCACGGTCTACTTTTGGCTGATTCATCATGGTGATGCATCTCACTATAGCACCATAACCCAATCTGCCATCTGCAGAGCTATTTCCAGCCGTCTTTGTGTTCGCTTCAAATTTTCTATGTAAAGCTGACTTGTTGAAAAGAGAGACTGTTGTAAAAACAGCTGTGAGCTTCGCAAGAGCTTGAGGGCGGATCCTGTGGTTCTATTATAAACAAAAAAAACTGCAGATGTTGTTTGATGACACAACTGAAATTTTAATCTTTTGACCAGGTGATCTTCACCATTCACAAATTCATGCACTAATTAACTCTTCAACTCTTATTGCCCCGGCTAATTGCCACTGGTCCACGCTTCCACAAACACTCGAAAGATCTTGCAAAATAAATCAGCGCTGCATTAGACTGAGCCAGGAGCACCCAGCAATCAGAGGAGAGCTTCTGCCTCATGATTGCCATGTTGGCAGACCGGCCACATGCTTTACATATGAGAGACAGGCCGAGTGGACCAGCCCTGCATGCGCTGTAACACTCCCATCCACAGACATGCACGCACACACACACTCTGAAAAAATGCCCGCACACTTCTTGCTCATTCATTTGGTTTTCTGCTCTCCCAACACATGCATCCCTGATTTTTTTTAACTCCTTCCTTTAATCTGGCCTGCAGATGGAGAGAGCTCACTGCACCCCAGCCCTCCTCCACACACACACACACACGAGACACCAGGAGCTGGTTCTGGAAAATTGTAACACGAACTGAGAAAAAAGAAAACAGGAGTGAAGCCGTAAGTGGAAAAGACGACTCAGGAGAAAGTGGTTTTTCCTCTAGCTGCAGCGAAAGACAAATACTCAAACTCCCAGGTCCCTGACCGATGTGTGTGAGTGCATTTTCCCTCGCAGGCACATGCATGCACTGACACAATAATACTGTGGCATTTCATAGTGTTTGTGGGACATTTGGAGAGAGAATTGTTTCCCCACGGCTGAACCATTACTAAAACATGGAATTAGACCGCAGAGGCATTTTGACAAGGTCTCATAGACTCACACTCAGGAGGAGGGGAAGGCTTTGGTTTTCCTGGAGGGCCAGTCGCAGCAAAGCAAACAGTCACTAGTGGCGCC
The DNA here is from genome assembly GCA_025331565.1 of Holacanthus passer. Lineage (NCBI taxonomy): Eukaryota > Metazoa > Chordata > Actinopteri > Pomacanthidae > Holacanthus > Holacanthus passer. The sequence continues at coordinate 10,334 of JAFREQ010000285.1, forward strand.
TGGTGTGAAAGGCAGTGTGTATTAAGGGAAGGCTGGGCTGGCGTCAGTGGAGAGTGAGTCCATACAGGTATTCAAATCTGTGAATCCTGTGCACAGGAGCTGTGATCCAGGCACTTGTATGTGCAGTAGAAAGGGTCAATCATTTATAGCAGACTTTTAGTGATTTGTATTTTTAGGTCCGGTTTCTGGTTTCAGCTCAGACTTTACGGTTCACAAGTGTTTTCACCATTAGTGCCAATGAAAAGTCTGATGTGCTCATGGAAGCCACTGCAGTCTGGTTTTGTCTTGCCTACCTTCTCCTATTATAACTTTACCATGCAGATCGAGTTAAATGGAGAGTTTTTTCCTCTCCCACTTGCCTATTATGGAAGCAAAAAGGCGATAGAAAACGAGGTTGAGTGGGCGGCAATTACACACAAAGCTTTTCGCACTTAACTCTGGCTGAACTAACTGTGCTGATTATAGCATTATCATGTTGTGGTAGTTAAAAAGTTAAAAAAAAAAATGTAGAATATATGTTCAGCATGATATCTCACAACAGTTAGTGCAGCAGTATGTCACATTAAGTCGCTTTTAACATGCATTTAAAACTGTTTTCCTCCGGGAGGTCGAAGGCAGCACAACAGACAGATGCAGCCAATGTGCCAATTACATCTGTGGGTTTAAACATTTCATGGGCAATAATGAGAGAAACTAAACTTCCACACTCTGCTCTCCTTAAAGGCTGGGATGTGAACTGAGTCATAGAAGAATTAGGTTTGGACTGGTAGTGGAGAGGGTTAAGTTGAAAGAAGGAATGCAGTCACTAAAAGTCAGAAACAAGTCTGCAAATGTGTGTGTGTGTGTGTGTGTGTGTGAACCACAGTTATTTCCTGGTCATTAGTTAGTGGTTGGTTGGCAGCCGAGAGAGCAGCAGCACTTTGGCTTTATACTAAAGCGTGTCATGCATAGTGAGGGCCTTCAAGGCCAAAGCTCAACGTCTATTCAATTTTATCAGTCCAATCAAAGCAAGAGCAGCCTTTTGATTGAGCCAGCACAGACAGCTGAAGCCCCGCCCCCCGTCCTGCATAACCTTTGCTCCCCGAACATTTATAACTCCATGTTAGAGTTCATTTCATCTGTCTACTTGAAAGGATGTTGCATTTGCTGCTGTACTGTCTAGTAGAATTTGAACACATCATCATTTAAGAATTAAACAGCAACATATGACGCGTGCCGTTGCCTCGCCCGTGACAGCTGGAGTTGTTGAATGCTATCTGCTATATGTTATGTAGCCTGAAGTCGCTTCCAGGAGAGCTGCTGGTCCACTAGCTTTTGTGACTCTGCAATCATTCACTCAGCTTTTATTTCATTAGCCTCTTTTAAAATATTTAGCTTAATGCTCCTCCAAAGTTAGTTAATGCCATTGCAATGTGGTTTCTCCTTTCATGGTATTCACTAATACTCCCTTCTAATGTCATGTTTACCAACATTTACACATACATGTACACATAAATATACAGTACATATAGAGTAATTATATACCATCCACTCCCCTCTGCTGTACTATTATTATAGACATGTCGGCAGTAACATGACTCACACATGGACGTAACAGATTGGGTCGAGCTGGTGATGTTGAAGTTGCTGTAGTATTGGGCTGTTTGCTAAAACAGAATTATTAAATAAACATCAACAATATTACAATTTTTTTTTTAAGTTGCAATACTTCAACAAATTCATTGAACTACATGAAATACTAGTGAGTAATGTGTAACCAGTGGCGGAAAGTAACTAAGTACATTTATAATACTGTACTTACTTTACTTGAGTATTTAAATTTGAAGCTATATTATACTCATAAATATTGTACTTTTTACCCTGCTACATTTATCTGACAACTTTAGTCACTAGTTACTTTTCTTTTAAAGAGTTTTAAACATGTTATATTGTTCAGGGTTGAACTATCAAAGAGTAACATATATTTAAAGCATTAAAATTAGCTCCTCCTCAACCAGCTACAACATTAATGGTAATGTTATAGTAATAATAACCAGATGAGAAGAGAGAGAGAGATGAGATGAAAGGGTAATATTACAATAACAGGGGCCATTGGTGCCTAATGAATACTTTAACTTTTGATATTTTAAGTAGTTTTTGTTGCTGAAAATGTTTTTATTTTTACAGTGTGATATTTCTATTGTACTTAAGCAAAAGACCTGAAAACGTCTTTCACCACTCGATATTACAAATGTCCCTGTGATCCCTTCAGCATCTCATTAGCCATTTGCATCCTCTCAAAGCATCATGGGAACTGTCATTATTTCATCTTTGTTGAAGTGTTAGAATCTTCAAACTCACTGTCCAGTACAGTAAATATCCATGTAACATATATAACGGACAGAGAACCTGGACATGTTTGAGCTTTTCATGACTGCAGCCCTCTATGAGAAAGCCCACTGAGTTATGGATGCCTGTGGTGGAGAGGAGAGCGAGGGCAGGGGGCAGGACTCCAGCTCTATATAAGGCCAATGACAGACGAGGCTTTTAATGATTCGAAGCTTCCCGGTGCCTCACTTTTACGCAAACTTAGATTTAGAGCGGGTGAACTAGTAAACAAACCAGGAGGCCAAAGTTATGGGGAAAGCTGGCAAGGCCTGGGCGGTGGTGCATGCGGGTATTTTGTGTGTGTGTGTGTGTCTTTGCATGCACATGTGTGTCTCTTTGTAAACGATGCCACGGCATGCTGAGACTTGGCCGAGGTCTATGAGAGGAGCGACTCACCCGGGGCCTGAAAACACTTACTTCCTTGCCACTCACGCTCGGCTCAGTGTCGTAAGATCTGGTGAGAAATTGAGAGAGAGGAAGAGACGGACAAAAAGAGACGAGGGCTTCGTGAATGCGAGACAAATAGACGAGCCGCGGCCAGAACACAGCTGCAGATGATGTAAAAGGGAACGAGGGCGAGAAGATGTTTTCGGTTGTTGTGTGGGTCTGTGTCTGATGTAAAGGGACTTTGACAGGAGCTAGACAATCGAAATATGGACATATGATTTCACCTCTCTTTCTTTAACACCACCTCCTCCATCCTTCCTTCCATCACTCCTCCACACTCCTTTTAAATGGAGTGACACATCTGCACACATTTAAAAGGGCCGCGATTGTGTATTTATTCCTTCATCGGCGCTAATTTGGAGCGTTTTTCAAGCAAAAATATTCTCTCATTTTTTTTCTACTTTCTCCTGCTCACTTCTATTCTAATCTTGACTGAATGGCGTGAAATGAAAAGGTACATATTGACAGCTCTGCCCACCCCTTCCCTCTTTCCCTTGCCCTCCTTCTCTCTCAATAAACAGCTTACTTTCTTTATTTCAGACAGAAAAAGTTATGGGAACTTTCTGTCTGTCTGTCTGTCTGTCTGTCTTTGTCTCCAGGCCAGATAAAGTAAGGAAAGCCCCAATATTTTATCCTCCTCTGTTTTTTATTAGGCCTTAGTCTCACAGTCTGTCATTACAGTCCACAGTCACACACACATTTGTGCCCAGCTTTCTATAAATACAGTGCCACCATTTCATGAGGCAAATAATATTTTGAGGTGGTTATCTAGGATTTTTTTAGCTCAGCTGCATTTCCCACCGATCACATCAACTGAGCAGTTTGCATTTTCGGTCAGTGAAGCTTGACTGTAGTTGGCGCGCTCATCTTTGTTTGTCCACGGCGGTTATCTGCCCAGTTCCTCTTCAGTGTATTCAAACAAAATGTGGTTCTTGTTTTTTTTACAAAGCATCACTTCCTTCAAGCCAAACAGGTTCACAGACTTCCTAACACTGGTGGTTTATAGGTTTAAACACAAAACCTGTCTATAGTTTGAATCCTTATTTTGTTGCTGAAAATCTGCCATTTATTCATAGAGAACAGTTCAGTATTTTTTCCCCTCAACCAACGCCCACCTGACGGGATTTGTCAGCAAATGATTGTGGCAGAGTAGTTTTCCAGAGAAGCTCCCAGAGGAGGGAGGCAGAGAGGGGAGACAGCCTCCAGCCAGTTCCCATGCCCGCTTAACCAGCTAACCGTGGCCCGGCTCTTTACTGGCCAAACAATGGCAGACGTCAGCGAACCACAGCTGGTGAAGACATTAGCTTTACAGCAGAGGAAAGGTCAAAGGGCAGGGATCTCACAGGACCCTGCAGTCCACCCTGTGTCCTAACAGGATGTCCTGAATACCACTTCTCATCCTCTGCGGACCGGACGGTTCTTCAGAATGAGAAGTGACTGCGATGAAAGACAAGGGCAAAAGGCGGAGGTCAAGTCGCTGATACCCCCCGTGCTTCTTCCCCCCCCTTGTGTTCCTTGTGACAGGCGATCAAGCCAGCAGCACATTAGTCGATCACACGTCTTCTGCCACTGCCTCATTTTGCTTCATCTCTTTAGTTCAGCTGGGACATGGCCATTAAAACAGGGGACAGGGAGAGACAAAGAAAAGAGATGAAGGATAGAGCATTAAATACGGTTGTGCGGTGGCCAAAAGCAATCTGTTCTCGTGTCCCTTCTGACTCAGAGAGACTCCTAAGTGCTTTTCCGTGGACTGTTAGTCACAGTAGAGACACTTAGACCAGTCCCAGGATAAACACACTTGTAGTTTCAAACACTGTCTAGTCCCATATATCAAACCTCTTCATTACATTTACATCAACATACATCACTTGGTTATTATTGGAAAACACTCAAACAGATTTTCATCCATTATGCATTTGCCAGTAATGCTGAGTCAAACCTCGTTTTGCTGCCCATTGCCATAAATTCTGACCAATATACAAAGAATTTCCCAGAATGTAGTGATCAAGTTACTATATTCATCTTCATTCATGCCTTATTTGGACCGTTTCATTTCACGTTTCATTTAATCCATCTTTCTTTTGACTTAAACCAATATACTCACAAGTCCGACAGGCAGGGAAATGTTAGAGAGTTTATTTGAGGTCAAAAATTCTGAACATCTTATCCAGACCAAAGTTATCCCAATACGTCAATTACAGACAATCAATTTGTTTTTCTTGCTCCATCAAATTCTTCATTAATGTCCACACCCAGCAGGTTACCTCTACAGGTTTCACTAGGCTCCAACTGAACATGTTGTCCAACCTCGCCTGAAGTGTTTATAGCTGTTCCCAACAGCCTCAGTCAAAGATCAGGTGGGAAGCCTGCTGCCATAGCGAGGTGTGAGACGTGATAACAACAAGCACTTTGTCTTAAGTTAGCTGTCCCCCTACAGATTTACATGGCACACACGCACCTTTTTACAGCACTATCAGCTGACCAGAGGCTGATCACAGAGAAAAGAAATCTTTATTGACTGTACAGTTTATGTCCCTGACCTCAATATATGAAACATTATGGGCTTGTTCTCTTTGCACACAAGGAAAGCATAATCATAATTTTTGCATAATTCACGGTTTATAACTGGCTTTTATGAGCAGAGCCTCACTGATGATAGATTAAGGTCAGTGCTGATAACAGTAGTGGGAGCTTTCAAATGATACGATAATGACATATTGACCGATGTTTATTTTGTAACACAAACACAACACATAAAGTGTTCTGATAACAATTCAGTAACTCTCCTCATGAAATAATTGTGCTGAGTGGGATGTTTTACAGATGAGCTTGTCAATGCTTATATGGTGGACAAACTATGTAAAGACGTTGCTGCCACCTCAGACATATATTTGTCCTTTCTGTACTACAATCTCTTTTTTATTGGCTAAAAGACATGTTGATACCAATATATTTGCAGCGAGCTAATAATGGCTGATATATCGGCCTAACAGATTTATAAAGTCAAGTATAAATCAGTTGAATTGCTGCGCTGGTGGCCGGCCTTTTAAGGGAAATCGCTGCTGTTGTTTGCTGTTCATCATCCTCTTATCAGGATAAAATTCACACAGTCTTCCAACAAAAAGATCATAAAAAAATGATTCATGGGATAAATCTGATCATTTATTCCATTTTTAACTGCAAAATTAAGAGGCACTTTATCAACATTATGATCTTGCTAACATTCATTTGTTTTCTTGCTTAATTGTTTTTTTGCACTTTATGATGTTCTTTATGACGTGTGTTTATTTCCTTTATCTGTGATTGCAGTTTCATTAGTCCCTCCATGTTCCCAATTTGGGGCAAAAAAAAAGTAGGTTAAAGCAGAGAGCGGTAACACCTGCACGAGCCATTACCAGAACAAAAAAAAAAAAAAATCATAACATCCATTTGTCTTGTCCGCAAAGTTTACACAGCACTGTACCTTTTACAAGCCTTGGGGATCTGTGCCATTACACTGTCTTCCTGTTAAGCGTGAGTTAGCCGTGCACATTCAGCCAGAGACACTAAATGATCCACATCTACGTGAGGGAGTGAACTTTAAACTCCGCAACCCCACTTCACGCAAATGAGAGTCATTAAAGTATTAAAAGGGAGTTATTTATTAACCCTAAAGGTCTGAATGCCCCTCTACATCCTGAGCAGCTGTTAATGGTGCGGCGAATGACCAGAGTGCCCTTTGGAAACTGGCTCAGAGTCAGATTTTACAAGTCATGAATAATGCACATTAATGCACTACAACGTACTGCGTCTCACTCTCTTTCTCTCATATCTTTCTCGATCCCTATCACCCCCTGTTACTTTCACCTAGATATAAACACATGCATTACAACAGGCAGACAGACAGTGAGCAGGGGTGGTGTGCTTGAGTCATCTTCTGATTGGAGCAGTGGGAGTCAAAAACACACCGGTATGGAGACATTGCAGGTCCAGTGCAAGTGGAGGAGAGATGTGAAATGACAAAAAAGCCTGAGTTTATTCCACCACCTGGATACTTCTGCAGCTCTTGGACCTGCATGTATCTTCACACTCTTTTTGCTATATGTCTGTGTGCATGTGGGTGCAAGTGAAATCTCAGAAGCGAACTGACAAACCCCCCGAGAGCGACTCTGGAAAGTAAATACGTCTCTCCTCCAGCTCCACTAGTCGAGCTCTGGTACCAGCTGGCACAACGCACCATCCTCTGCTCCCCACTGCCGTCCACTGGCCTCTCAGGCTTGCTTAACACTAACCCTGCAGGCTATTAAAAACCCCTTTACTGTTGCTGAATGACCCGCTCCATTGTTTTCCTCAAGCCTTGTAAATGCAGCCAGAGAGAGTCTCCTTATTGGAAACCAAAAGCAGATGAAAAGGCCAAGGCAGGAGAAGTGGAAGTCAAGCTGTCACCCCTGTTTACTTCCCCTGTGCAAAAGAGCATTTTAGCTGACATTTTCTTACTATTGAGACATTGTTAACGTGTTTGTACTCTGTGAAACGGAGTCCCGACGGGTGACAGACTTTATTAGAGAGGACTTGCCACAGTATGAGCACACAAACTGGCAAACCTTTAAACTCTGTCTGTTTTATGTGAAATATAAATGTATGCAACTACTGCAGAAGTCCAGTTTTACAGCACACATGAGGCAAAATGGGATTAGCACCGTACTGCCGTTTATAAAAGAAAGTATCTGAAAAGGAAAATGTCTGGAAAATTATTGCCGTTTTAGCATTTACAGGGTGCAAAGAATGGCCTGGCAACCACTCATTTCAGAGACGCATGTATTGGCTATTCAGGTCTAAAATACATGACTGTGAATGGAAAATAGGTTGCACATGGAAAGTAAAAGTGCAGCAGGGAAATTTGGTGATGGCTACAACTGGGCCACAAGGAAGCTTTTGCAGAACTCAATAGCTTTTTTGTTTTTCACTCACCACAAACAGTCCTGACCTCTCCTACGTTTCTGTATAAGCCAGGTTAGTAACCTTGACTGTTTGGTGGTTTAAACTATTATGCAACCCCAGTTCCATGAAGAGTTGGGATGCTGTGTAAAATGTAAATTGTAAAAATGTAAATGTAAAAAATATAAACAGAACACAACTGTTCACAAAATTTGTTTACTGCAACATTTTTACAAAGTGTTCCTGAGCCCATAGTATATACAATCATATGTTTGACAAAGTGTTGAACCTCTCTCCATCCTCGCTTGTGAACAACTGAGTCTTTCTAAGATGAACCTTTCATACTCAATCATGATACTATCACCTGTTACCAATGAACCTGTTTACCTGTGGAATGATCCAAACAGGTGTTTTTGGATCAGTCCACAACTTTCACAGTCTTTTGTTGCTCCTATCCCATCTTCATCATCCATCAAATTCAGAATAAGCAGATATTTACAAAAATCAATGAAGTCAATAAGGTCAAACATTAAATATATTGTTTTTGTACTGTTTTTTCAATTTAGCGTCCTGACTTTTTTGAATCAGGGTTGTAATAATATTTAAAGGTGTGACAGGTGCCGAGCAGTGGAAAGTATGGTAATGGATGTTTTTCTTAATCCTTTTTTCTTTATTTTTCACTTCTTGTCTCTTTTTGACTGTCACACTTTGCAACCCTAATAGAACAATTATGCGTAAACACCTGTGTCTATTGAGCACATACAAGCAGATGTGGTGAACATATGTATTCGTGTCTGTCTGACGAAAACAACAAAACACAAAAGCATCTAATGCACCTGTACAGAGAGTGTGACCTGGTTTTGTCCTGTACTAAACATGAGCATGTTGTCATGAGCAACCCCAAACAGGGAAGCACAGATCAAGTATTGTGTTTCCTCTGTGTGTGTGTGTGTGTGTGTGTGTGTGTGTGTGTCAGAGAGAGAGAGTGATTCAGATACCTGATACAGTCAGGATGTTGAGCCCCTGCAGAAGCTCTGAAATGGTTCAGAGAGTGGCTGAAGACGTCACTGACTCACAGCTCTCCAGGCAACAAAATAATTGGAACAACTGTAAGAAAAGATAGTTACAGTCAGCCAGAGGGTTATTTTTTTAATTAAAGAATTATTGTAGTTTTGAATTTTTATTACTTTTTTATTTTTAGTTCTGTGTTTGTGGTGGTTTTAATTTAGATCTTTCATTTTCTTCATTCCTATAATATATATAGATGCTGCAGTTTTAGATTTGTTTTTTGACATTTTTATATTCAGTTCAATTCAACTCACTTTATTTGCAGATGATAATAATATAAAAATAAGTAAAGCGCACAAGAGAACCAAAAATATCATGCATTATCAATATTACATCTAACTGTAGACAATACCACCACTTCTCAAAATGGTCAAATAAACTTCCGCAGATCATCTTAGATGTTCAACATGCAGGATTTGATACCATTAACACATGCATCAGTTATGCTTTTCACTGCTTTTATTCACACGCACACCAATTTAGACCTTATTCCTGATGTGAGTACATTTCTACTGATGAAATTTTTTTATTTACTTTCTTTTTATTCGATATTTCTTGTTCGTCTTTCATCGTAGTTTCAATATCTTGACCAGTTAGTGACTAAAAACAGATGAACATCTTTGATCATCAGTGTAAATAAGCAGATTTTTCTCCTAATGATGACTAGATTCTATTTATCTTGAAGTTGTTTATCCTGCTGTCGAGACATGAAGCCCAACACACACACACAGAATCACACACACACTCACACAGTTGCCTCGGTCAGATGTGTGTTTTTCTGCAGCGTTCCGGCTGATAAGCCCACAAGTGCCTCCAGCGTTGACTCAGTAAAGGCCAGTCGGCCCTCGTCGGTGTTAGCTGCTGGTCCTGCTAATGGCTCATTCCTCTGGTTGCTCTGGAACGAGACCAACACGAGCCTCAGGAACCCGTCTCACAGCCGAGCCGCCCAGCACGCTGCAGAAAATGTCCAGATTAGCAACTCGTGTCATCTTGTGTTGAGGTTTATCACTTTACACAAGTAATAAATCTGCTCAGCTGTCAGAGTCAGCTTCCAAAGAAAGCCTATGTATATTCTTGGATTCATTTTCTTTTCTGAAGCCAGACTGACCTGGCTGTCGCTGCCTAATTGATTTGGGAACAGGTGACCAGGTGCATGTGGGAGTCAGGTGACCAGGATTGGTGGGAAGGCCCGAGGGCATCTGGTGGACAGGTGGAGAAAGGCAAGTCTGAAAAGTTCCTCAGAAATGTGTGAGCCCTGGAGGAAGTGAGAAGTAGCTGGAGGCGGTTACAGAGGGGCAGACAGAAAAAAATAACGAGAATTTAGAGGCGCTGGTGGGTGGATTTTGCTGCCTTAAGACCGAGCCACAGCAGCACTTGTTTCCAGGCCCAATCTTCTCGTCTTAAGGTGTATTTACATTACAGAAAAACAAGGGTCTTGCACTTCCACATTAGTTGTTGCTGCATTTTCCACTCCGTAGCTCCCGGTGGTGCTGTAACGTTACTAAACGCCACCACCTTAGCTATGGTGACTTTGTTGCGAGCAGTAGATCGCTGAGTTTCAGAGACTCAACAAGCAACAAATTTGAACTTTCACCCCCCTTCTGCTCTACACAACGCAGCCGTCCATGCAGAGCCATCCAAACCCATCACAAACACAAGGGCAAGGTGCACATGTTTGTATGTACATAATAGTTCTTCAATCTTCATTCAGCTTTGTCCTCCTTGATTTTAGCTTTTTAAAGCCACCATATAGCTGATTGCTATTATTCATTGAAGTGTGAGCAAGTGCAATGAAATAAACTTAAAATCGGGAGTCAGATTCCTTGTGTGTGTGCACATACTTGGCAGATGAAGCTTGATAACTAAGCCTCATTCTGGAAAGCTGTTTGTGCACCAGGAAGCAAGAATCTAAACTATTACTTGAAGGGTTAGTTGTCTAACACGATCCTCACTACTGCTCATATTTCTGATATATAAATGGGCTCTTCCTCGATATAAGCTTCTCTGACTGAAATGAAAACAGATCAGTCCAGATGGGCATTTTTTGCAGAGCGCCACCTTTAGCAGGGCAGGTTTGGCTGGTCTCCATGTTCCACACTGGATGTATGTTCTGATGCAGCGCAGCAGAAACTGTTGACTCAGCGCTCTAAAAACATCAGGCAGAACAAAGAGAGACTGTCTAGTCAACAGCCGCGGCCAGAGAGCAGCAAGCACCTTACTAATCCTGATGTTAAAAGTAAACTCCACCAACTCCCAAAACACTCTTATGTAACCACTTTGATGGGCCGATGGCTCCTGCGACTGGCCCTACATCAGTGGACGACTCTGCCCCCGGTTTGTTTTCAGTTACTTATTCCCACATGCTACGCAGCAAACCCACTTTATTTTGTGAAAACTAACACTCGAGGACAAGTGATGTCGAGAAAATAATGAGCAGGCAGGAGAGAAAGTGTGAAAGCAGGAGAGAGATAAGTAAGAGCATAGACAGTTTTCTGGCCATCTCTCCCCTGACAGCTTGGACTCTTCTCTAACTCGTTCTGGCACTCTGGCTCATGCATGTCACTCATCTCAGCCTCTGGGTGACAGGCTGTATGTGAGTGTGTGAGAGAGCTCGGACTTCTCAGAGTCTCCATGTGCACTCTTATAATCATCTACCCTCGCTTACTGTATGTGCTAAAATCTCCAGCCAGACTCTGAATCACCCACCTCCTTCCCCGGCACTCTGACTCACACCTCAAACAGCCTCATGTCCATTCTTCTCGGTATTTATCCCCCCCCACACTCCTTCATTTTTGCTTACATTCTCCGCCACTTTGAGATGTGCAAACAGACTTGAGACAGGGGTCAAGGCGAGTGAGTCGATAGCCACCTGTTGGTCTTCAGAAACAGGCTCCAAGCTGTGTGTCGGGGGGTGGCAGAAGAATAATTAGTCTACTTTTAGCTCTGCACTAAAAAAAAAAGATCAAATCTTTCATACAGAACTCTTTTCAGCTATGAGTTAAACGGATCTTTGCAGTGATAATTGCAGAGGAGAAATTCATCTAGAGAGCGACCGGTCACACACACACTGGCAGGTTCCAATTCCAAATAGACTGCACGATCATTGGTCTGACAAGGCCGGCTTTATGGAGCAAGCTGTCACCTTTATCAGTGTGCCAGGGTTTCAGAAATCTATCCAGTTGGGTTTCTGAATATCAGAGGCTCACTGGAACAAAGAGCTGCTTCAGAGAAACAGGAAATAACAGTGACAAAGAGAGCCTGTTGATGAGAGGCACAGATCTGCCTAATGAAAACCACAGTTATATGTCCTGGTGTTGCTATTCAAATATCATGGAAATCACCATATTGCTGTTTAGCTTATGTGCATCTTATCTATACATCACCTCAGGCCACATATTTACATTTGGTATCTTTGAGAGCAGTTTCTAAACAGCAGCCTGCAGATGAGACACTGTCTCATTTCTCCCAGACTGTCTGTAGAAAGATTTATATAGAATCACTGGAGACTTCTCTTAGTGCTGCATGTTGCCTGTGGTCACAGTATATTACAGGTGAGGAGAGATTTGGATAAATGGACAATTATACTGTCCACTATTGTAGAAGATGTACTTTTTGATTATTTTCTTAAAATCAGTCATTCTTTTTCACTTGCACCAAAATCAATTCCTGCTGCTTTAAGTGGATTTTTGATAGTATTGTAGTGTAAGTATTACACTCAAATAGAATCTGGAAAAGGAGAAATTATATTAGGTTTGCTCTTTAACTTGTTTCCCTTGTAACAAAGGCTCTGATGAAACTTTCTTTTTATAAACAGTGCATTTATATGGATTACATACTGTATGCTCTCTGCAGGTTTGACATCTTCATCCTCACCCACTCTGCTTTTGTCTAACATACAATAGGTCTCACTCCCACTCTCATGAAGCTGCTCAGTGGAGCACTACCTCAGATCCTATATATCGGGAAATGATTGTCGACAAAGACATTTGCCTTATTAGTTGTAAATGTCATAGTGGGCTAATTATATGTGCACGAAATGTCATTTAGCTTCGGACCAACACATGAAATGTCACTTCTGCACATTGACATGAAATGCCACGGATTTCTCCCAATTGTTGTTGTGCAGCATTGAACCACCTGTGTATGTGAGCTTTGCACATAAACATATGCAGATGATGCAACGATGGTGTGAATTCGGCATGGTCACATAGCTGTCTGTTTTAATCAAATTATAATGACAACAAGGCAGGTGTTCCTCTTTGAATTTAGGCTCATCTGGTGTTCTGTGCTGAGCTCACTGGGCAATAACGCCCCCATCCTCTCTCTCTCTCTCTCTCTCTGGACATACATGTGGAGGAGGGAGAAGCTGACAATGTGCCCAGGCTCCAGTATAGGAAAAAGTGCGGCGTCTTTCCTGAGCTTTAATCATAATCAGAGTTATCTGCTGTGTAATTTGTAGCTGGGTGGCACCTAAATAAAACCCCTTTCCATCCTCCCACTCCTCACATTCACACAGACGCATGTTAGGCTGCTGGCATTGCTGTATGAGGACTCAGGCAGCCTTAGATGTTCTCCTCTATGATAAATTGCAACTGCAGCAGGACATGTCCTAAAACTGTGATCAATCTGGACTTGTAGAGAGAACATGTGCAAAGAGGTTCTTATCAGTGTACAGCTGTTTGATGTTATCCAGAGCAGATAGTCATTCCTCCCATAGTCGGCCGACCGCACCGCTGGCAGCTCCAGGAAGGACGCCGCCCTGCTTTGAATGTGGCTGAGCCGCATTTTATTCACTCCTCAGCTTTCACTTGTTCAGACCATGTTCTGTATTGCCTTACTTTTGTAGCTTTTTAATATATATATATAATCATCCCATTAAAACACAGTATTGTTTTTTGTCAAATTAACTTTTAGTCAGAGGCAGCTCTGCATATCCAAGTTTGGAACTGGACTGGATTTAGCCTTTGTTCATGCCAAAAAAACTGAATCATCCAAGACTTTGCATCTGTGCTGTGCTTTCATATTTGCTGAGATCACATTAAATACTGCTACCAGTTGTCCTGTTACACAACAGTAAGTTGTGTAACAACTAAGAAAACTATAGTTAAGATCAGACTTTTTTTAGCACACAGAGTTCTTTATGCAAAGACAAAGTGGCGTCAGTGAAAAGTAGAGAGAGGAAGGGCCCGTATTTTTATTATAATGGGTCAACGGAGCTGAAAAGCTTTATCCAGGTGAAAGTCAACTGTTACATGTAAACATACTGGACTGGAATTTAAGGGCGTGGTTGAAGATAATAATAATAACATGATCAGAGATGTACTGTGAAAATGCTTAATCTTTTTCGATTATTCAGAGGGTTTATCCATTCGACACAGCAACATAGATAATCTGACCTTTAAGACTGACCTCAAACCACTTGTCTTTCTCTGCCTCTCTTTTCTCTCCCCTCAGGGCAGGAGAGCTTTAACTCTCGCTCCCTGGCCCTGCAGGCCCAGAAGAAGATCCTGAGCAAGATGGCGACCATGGTGGTGGCCAACATGCTGACGGACGACACCAGCAGCGAGATCCTGGACGAGCTCTACAAGACGAGCCGGGAGTTCACCAAGAGCAAGAAGGAGGCCCACAAGATCATCAAGGACGTCATCAAGATCGCCCTGAAGATCGGCATCTTGTACCGCAACCACCAGTTCAGCCCCGACGAGCTGGACACGGTGGAGCGCTTTAAGAAGAAGATGAACCAGGCGGCCATGACGGCTGTGTCGTTCTACGAGGTGGAGTACACCTTTGACAGGAATATTCTGTCAGAGCTCCTGCTAGAGTGCAGGGACCTGCTTCACACCCTGGTCGAGCAGCACCTGACCGCGCGCTCACATGCACGCATCGATCACGTTTTCAACCATTTTGCCCACGGGGAGTTCCTGGCTGAGCTGTACGGGGACGGAGAGGAGTACAGACTCTCTCTGAGGAAGATCTGCAATGGCATCAACAAACTGCTGGATGAAGGAACGCTTTAACCCACCGCACCTGACCTCTTCAGCCTCTAGCTCTTTCTCCTCTCGCTCCTCCTCTCGCTGGCCTCTCCTGCCTACTTCAATTTCCTTTTCGCCGGCTCACCCTCGACCGCTCACATGCTCTACCTTCTTTTTGCTCTCGTCTTCCGTGTTTCTTCTTCATCCTTTTCCATGAAGCTAGTTGTAACATCCTGCTGCTGTGGTTCAATGAGGGAATTTTTTTCAGACTGTCTTTCCACTCAGTGGATCATTGCTGCGCACTGGGACAGCCTGTATCATGTTGTATGCATTATAGCATTCCAAGTCATCCCCTTTCTGTGCAAAAGTGTACTGTACCAATGGCCAAAAAAACATACATTAGGTATATTTGGATATGGAAGATAATCAGTGGTAGTAATCAGTGTCTCTCTTTGTTTGTGCGTGTGTATGTGTGTGTGTGCACATGTGTTTGTATGGGATTCGCTTGAATAATGTGTTTGTATATAAGACCAACTATGACATGGTGTGTGTATTATGTATCTGTGTCAATCTTCTCTACAAGGGTGTAACACTTGTCTTTTATTAAAGATTTCTTGTAAACATTATTTTGCAATTCTTCTGACAACAATACCTCCATGTGAGCTGGCAAAAAGTTTTAGTATGGATGGGTCAGTCATAATGATAATTTCCTGTCATGACTCATTTCTTCGACAACATGTGACGAAAACGTGAACTTACTTTCACAATAATGCCTCACATTTTGCTGCCTGAAACAGCCACCATGACAGAAAATGCACGGATGGATCGGCTCTGGAAAACAAGCCACAAATGGTGCATTAAGCTACTACTTTCCCGTCCATTTGGTCCACACACGCGCGCCAGGCATAAATTTGCCAACACTCATTTTGAAATGAGCAGGAAAATCAGTGATTTCTCATTTCTGGTTCATTAGAGGCTCTCTGGTTCATAATGCTCTCCAGTCCAGGAAAACATATTACTGGTGGCTTGGTGTGACTCCTGCTGAATTATTTTGGCAGCCAGTTGAGAAGAAGTCCAGTTTTATGCCTCTGTCTCCTTGTAAAAACACAAAACGGACAGACCACCCATGTGTTGCACCTCCATTTGCGCTCATATACCTACTTGCTGACACACACACACATCAAGTTATGTAGTTAAAGTCTATTTAAATGTTGTTGGACATTAAGAGAAAAGTGAGGATTTATTAATCATATACTACATTTACTTCTATTGAACCTTTTTGTCCCCAGCTTCTTGAATCAGACATCTGGACATGAGAGAGAGATAAAGTGTGCAAACACATGATATACAATGTTCTGGTTGGAGAGTTTCTCTAGGTTTGACTGCAATGGGATTTTATTACCTGGCAATATTTCTCTTCTATTTTTCTTATTTAACCTCCAAAAGCCTAGAGGAAAAGTCAACACTGTATTATTTTCGGTACAGCAGATACACATTTACAAAGACAATTGAATTAAGTAGGCCTATTTCAGGAGATATGTTGTTTTTCTGCTGAAAGTTAAATGAGAAGATTGATTCGACTCTCATGTCTGTACCGTAAATGTGAAGCCAGAGCTGCCAGCCAGCAGGTTTAGCTTAGCATGAAGGCTCGAAACATCTGGCAACACCTTGCCTGGCTCTGTCCAAAGGTCAAAAAATTCCACTCCCAGAGCCTCTAAAGCTCATTCATTAACACCTTATATCTCATCTGCTGTGGCCTCCCGGCTATAGCACTATATTTAATAGACACAGATGATGACACAGATGATATCAACTGTCAAACCTTTCCTTCAACAGTAATTTAAACACTATCACACCGTAAACTCAATTGTAACCTTAAAGGGGTAGTTCAACACATTATTACTGCACTAAGGTTTTCACAAGAGACAGATTTAAATAAAGAATGATCAAAGTTGAAGCAGCATGGCACAAGATGTGCAGACTGTTTCTCCCAAGTGTGGGTCAAGCCCTAAAAACGTTGGATATTGCAATTCCCATAATGCAACAAATAGCATCTTTTCTTTAAACACAAACTGCCTGGTATGAACACACATCTTTCAAACTGCCCCGAGCTTGCAACAGTCTCCAGGCCCGAGCAAAAATAGACCTTAAGGCATCATTAGGGGTCATTTTCTCAGACTTGACAAAGTTCCTCAGAGCCACAGATGACATTTTACAAGTGTTTTCAAACAAGACCACACACACAACACACAAACAGAAACATACACATATCTTCTCTACGCTGTGACTTTATGAACTCCCCAAAGCTGCCGCCCAAAGGATCAGAGGATGTGAAAGGAGTCGGCAGCATCACTTAATGTCAGCTGGTGAAAGAGAGGCCCAACTGTTGATAACACCGGAGGGAGGTCACATGTTTGATCCCCTCTGCACGACATTTGACCTTTACAAAATGTCCTTGAGGAACACGGAGAACCACTGGCTCATTCACTGGATCTGCCTGAAGGTGGTTACATTTAAAAATAGTACAGCTAGTCGAACTCAAATAGGTAATAGGAAACCAGCGTTTGGCAGTGTGACAGATGTGCAATGGCATTTTACCCACAATTAAGTTAAGCAATTTGCATGAAAACAATTACAATTTTAGCTTGTTTTTTCATTTTTCAGCCTCATTCCTCTTTTTCTGATTCTGTGTAACTTCTCCATCTACTCTTTGTTCTCCAGTGTGTTTAAGAGGAAAGCATAGACCTCTAGTGGTGAAGTGACTCCTCACATAGATTAATACTTCAGTGAGCTCTCAAACTGACAGACTGCTGTCACAAAAACAGTGCAACTAATCAGAAATAAGTTGCTTATATCACAGTTTATCAAAGGGATTGTGTCACAGCGTTTTTTTCTCAGTCAAAATGGAACAAAGAAATCACTTCAAATGGGACCTATTTACATAGGCCTGGTGACCACAGATAGCAATCTGAATAAAAGAATGGATCAATGTGTCCACACAAAGGCTTGTTTGTCCCAAATAAGCACAGGGGTTCTTGGAAAACACTGTGTCCTCTGCGTAGTGTTTGAAAATGCTGTAAATAGATGAAATATGAAAAGCACTCCCTCCCTCAGTTTCCTCTGGAATGAGTCCTTAAGTCAGCGCTCCAGCCTTTGAAGTCTACAAACAACTCGCCCTGGGGTCTGATATAAAGAGAAAATTCATGTCCTTCCATCTCTGCCTTGTTCTCTGGAGACAGACTCTGTTTGGACCCTCTCAAAAGAGAGTCAGACGACATTTTCAAACAACAGAAAAAGACAAATAAATATCATGTCAACAGTGCGCCACCACCTCTCCCCCCGAAAAACACTCAGTCAGGTCAATGACTCTCATAGTTTTGTGTTTATCACTATTTCAAGCAACTACAGCTGTATGTCAGGTCAGGTGCACGTCAGAAACATTGAGAAACCATCAAGAAAGGCTAAGCAACGTTTTAAACAGTGGATGCTGGAATTAGTCAAAGGGAAGTCAAAGTCTCTTTACGAGCCTTGGAGAGAACGACTGCATATGTGAAAAGACTCTTAGATAATTTGAGTGATGACCAGGTGATGTCACTTGAGGCTGAAGACAATTGTTGGTATTGTAGGTGCCAAGTTTTGACAAGGAATAAGAGTGCACATAATAAAATGATGATGTTATGCTACAGCTGTTTTTTAAACTGTTTATCATTAGTCCAACAATGTTAAATAGGAGGAGTGCTTTTCAACTATATCAAGTGGCCTGTGCAGCAATGATGGGAAGTGTTATGGTCATGAAGTCATCCTACATATTTTCCTAGTAAGTGCTAGGAATACGGCCAAAGGTACGTGGGCATTCAAACATAATAAAACTATACGACTCTTCAACATCTTATCCAGAACCGCAGCGTTCTGAAACCTGGCTGCGCACATTTGACCCCGTTCAACAAGAAAAGCATCAGTGAGGTCGGTCATGTTGGTTTCTTCCACACCACATTTATGGACCTGGATTTGTATGGATCTCCTCAAACTGTTTCCACAAACTTGGAAGGACAATATTGTCCGAAGTGTCATTTCATGCTGTAATATTCGAACTGAAGGGCCTGACTCACTACAAACTATGAAAAACAAATCTAAATACTACAACTGCACTAAAGTGTGTGGACAAGGTGAGTTACTATAAAAGTACTTGTGAAATGTTGGTCTGTGCATATGTTATTCACAATAAATGAATTGCCCTTCTCAACTCTTATTGCTATTTTGTCAAATAAGTATTCAATACAAACTACAAACTATCCAGATTTCAGCCATCACATTCATTTTACATGGTTATTATTTAGCTTTTACTTCCCTTGTCATCGCTACATAATTGATGGCCTGAGCTATTTTTAACTTCATCACTGAATTACTCATTAAGCTATTAATACCTACAGTCTACATTATTATGATGGACTGTGTAATCACCAGTACACCAAATATGTGCATCTGTATGAAATGTATAGTTCATTAAAAGCTGACCAACTAAAAGCCTCATTTGAGCACAAACTGTGCTATTTTCAGTAAACACTTGATGGCAGTATATTCACTTTAGATGACACAGACTGATCTGGGAATTATCCCCTATAGCTAGACATGAAAGAAGTTACTATACTATTATTGTGAAAGAAAGTTTTAACAAAGATAAAAGGCAAATTATTAGTCAGAATTCAACAGTTACGTCTCCCATATGAGACTTTGACAAACGCTTCTGCAGATATGTTGTTGCTGAATTCTAACAACAGCATAGAACATGTAAAGTGTTTCATTTATGATGAGATGGTCCAATTTTAATACCTAAGCTAGTGCAGCAGTGAATTTTCATTTATCTTAGAATCTGAACAGAAAACCTCATCATGTGCCATGAGTCATGCGTCAGCTTCTTTTAGGGGGACTGGTGAATGAAAGCATCTATGACAAATTCATTCAGGACAAGAATACTGGGACAGAGGCATCTTACAGTACAGAACAGCTCAGGGTAAAAGAAGAGTGACCTGGTTCAGCGTTTACAGGGGAAAGTATGTGAATAAGCCAAGTGTACAATTAGAGCCAAACCAGCTGTTTACAAGAGAGGTTTTTTGGTATCAGAAGTCAGGAAGTGCTTGTGAATATCATTTCTTTCAGGGGTGGAAGGTGACAGATAAACTGCAAACTAAACTTTTTTTGTTTGTTTATATGTTGGCATTTTGTCAAAGGAATGACAAATAGATGATTGTAATTACAGCGAGTGCACACCAGATGTCAGTGGTGTAGTACATTTTGCACATGGACACAGCCTGAGCCAAGACAGACAGAGAAAAGATCAGTAAGACAATCAAATATGAAGGATTGGGAGTAAATATATAATAATAAATCTATGTTAAGCTGAGGAAAATGAGCACCATTGCACTGTTGTCTCCTCTATAACTCGCTGACTGTCACTGCTTTGGATGATTACATGATATTCCTTGGAGGTGTCCTTTGGTGCTGAAGAGACTGAGTGTCTGATAGCACTTGGCAGAGCTCCTGGTCTTAGACTGCTGAGGCAGGCAGAGGGCAGGAAGTACAGTCATCCCACAGAAGGTGGCAAACATCCCATCATGCACTCCACAGGCCACAATGATGGGGCAGAACTAGTTCAACCATCTTGAAGCATCACCGTGCAGGAAAAATGGGACATTCTTTAAAGTCTGAGTAATATTTGATGATGATATTGATGATGATGATAAACTGAGCTTTTATATATTTTAAAGTGCCAGAATGGGATTTTTCTTAACTCTATATGTGAAACAAAAGGCTTGATGAAAACAAAATCCTTAACTAAACAGTGTATTCAATGAGCACAACTGCATATAAGTACCAGGAAATACCAAATATATACACAAATATACCAAGAATACCTTAAATTAAACCCAATCCAATAGAAAATTTGTGCAAAACAATAATAACATTTTTAATCTTATGTTGTTGAGCAAGAAGTGTTTGATTATCTCTATGATCATTTTAAGGCCACATGGCATTTTTGTACTGGATTATATGATTATGTGTCCTGGTCTTCGCTCACTGAAACCTTCAGGAGAACAGGACAAAGAAGACAGGTAGAAGTGAGAGAGAGCACATTAAAAGGAGCAATCTATTGCTGGAGGAAAGTGCAGCCCGATGCCATGAGCCAGCTCAGTGTTAAAAGAGCACGCTACAATCTCACAGCTACTCTTTCTGGGTTGCTTCTGTGCTTGAAAAACTAACAAATGCCATCAACACTTAATCATTGCTGTGTAGGAAAGCAGGAGGTGTGTGTGTAAATAATATTGAAAATAAGGAGCTGTGTGCCCTTTTCTGTCAGGTGGTACCTCCAGTTACTCAGAGAGAGTCATGATGATTAACAGAGGTCCAGTCAGAGCTCTGAGGAAATGCCAGGCCCAAAAAATACACTCCAAAAGTTATTGAAACTAAACTTTTTTTTGAAGCATATAGTAATAAAAGTTAAAGACTTAAAAGAAGACTATTTCAACAACAGCTACAGTGGATTATTATCCCTGACCAAGCTGCTCATAACTTACCCACAGAGGTGTTTTCTCTCATGTTGCTTGATGAAACCTCTTCTCAGGCCTGTGTGAGTGTCTACAAACTGACATTAATTGACTTCTTCTTCTCTTTCCTGTTTGTTTTGTTGCAGCTTGCACAGCTTCAACCTGACACCAATCAGCCAGAGTGATTGAAACCTGTGTGTGTGTGTGATGGGTCTTTATCAGCACAGGTGGAAATAATAAATTTAACAACTCAATTTAGCTGCTTCAGTTTCAGGATCCTGGTATTAATAAATGTATTAGTAACACTTGTGTTTTTCCTAATATGAAAAGTCAATATGTCTGCTGTGAGGGAGGACTGTTGCATCATATCACATGGTATCATCTTATTATATTATATTGAATGTTTCATAAAAGCAAGCTGAACTTTAAAAGATAGGACACACACACACACACACACACACACACACACACACACACACACACACACACAGAGCCGACCAAAGGCATAAGCGAACTAAGCACCTGCTTTGGGCCCCGCGGCCACTTGGGGGCCCCCAAGAGCAATTAAGAAAAAAAATAATTTTTTGCACGCATGAGTGACGATTTATATACGATCAAAATTATACTATTGTACTAAAACACAATTTTATGTGGTGCTGTTGATTGAGACATTACGATAGAATCAGCTTGCAGAGACACAGGTTTGCCCTTACAAACGTCGAACCGCTCCC
>JAFREQ010000286.1:0-32143 GCA_025331565.1 Holacanthus passer
CTGAGAAATGTTACTGATGGTGAAAGCAGCATGAAGTTAGTGACATCTGTAGGCAACAATGGAGAAGTGCAAGATTGTGTGTGCATGACAATTTCTTTTTTCTCAGTTCAGCCTGTTGTTTTAGTCCATTGCCAGCAAATCACAAATATTTTACATGGCACACGCTGCTGTACAGTTTAGACGTAGCGTGTTTACTGTCCGATAAGTTGCTTTTTTCTGTCTGCTTTTATTATTGTCAAAGTTGCTGTGAAGTTGGCTGACTGGTCATTTGAAAAGACTGCAGTACACTTGAAAATGTAGCAACCTGTCCAGAAACGATGTCCTGTTACTCAGGATGATCCACAGAATACACCAACCGATTTTATAGGAACTGTTTCTTCTTCTCCTGTGCAGTTTCCAGAGTCACTGTTGCTGTTAAATGTCATTTTCAGTGCTCTTAGCACCACAAACAACGAATAAAGGTTTATCTTATCTTAACCCTACAGCCAGAGATAATGCATCTCACCTACCATTTCTATCTTACTGATCGAAGTTGTACTAAAATCCATAAAAAATGTTTACACCCAGAAAAGAAAGATATTTCTTGGTCCACTAAGATCCCGAATATATGATAAATCTCTCTAAGCCGCACTTGTTGCTGGCACAGTGTCAAGAGTTCAGCCCAACACCATTTTATCCTCATACTGTATCATCTATACAACTTATAAACAAGAACAGTTAAAGTCATGCTGAAGAAAAGCCAGTAAACAAGCTGTCACACGACATTTCTGCCACCGGTCACGTGTAGAAAGCCTGAGGCTTCATTCTGTTTGAACATATTTGACGTGTACATCCATTATGAGGAGTGTTTTGTTTCATCAGCTTCAGGTGCTACCACTTTTCTACAGCAATACAAAAACACTTCTTGTGTTTTACTGTTATTATAAGCCAAGAACCAAAATATCATTCAGTATCCTGCATCAAACAATACAGCTAAAGCTGCAAGCAGCGACGAATGGTGCATGGTGAATGAACGCCCTAGCACACATGCGTTGTCCTGTTCGGCAGCCATGGCCTCGTTACTAGACACCTTTCTGCACTGTAAACCCGGACTTCATATCTATTTAAACAATGTAATTACAATATACTTAAATGATTTAAGTGTGGCTGCATTACTATTCAAATGTAAGTACATTCTCTTAATACCTGGACGTATTTGAATGTACGAACTTTGAATGTACTAACTTTAAGTGTAATGGCTTTGAATTAGTAAATTTTACTGCGCCGTCAGACAACAGAAGCTCGTGATTGGCTATTTCCTGACGCATTGAACTTGAACGCTCTGTGACGTTGCAGTTGTCCGTGCACCGCCATTTTCTGGAGCTGCTGGCAAGACGTGAAAAAAGTTTAATTTAACCAATGCAGCGGACATTTTTTATACTTTTGATCGGATTTTGTGTCATTCGAGAGGCTGTGAGCAGGTACCGCGAAAAACGGCACTGCACTATAGCGGGGGAGAGAGGAGGAGAACAGGACGGCTGTCTACTGAATCTGGATGTAAGCTGCGGACTATTTATCGTTTGCAAGTGTAGAGGAATTTGTGGGGCTGCTGGTGAGACGTAGGAACGTTCGTTTTCATCCAATTCGGACACTTTTCACCTGTTATTTTTCATTGGATTTTTTTGTTAAGTCGACGGGCGGGCATTTTAGCGGGTTAGCTTACTCTGCCAAGTTAGCTAAAAGCTACGTTTCTCACTCGAGGGGCTGTTTAAGCAGAGATGAACGTTGTCCAATGCAGTTTAACGTGACACTTTCACCTGTTGGCTGTCAGCGCCTTCCATATTGTGGCAGACACCGCACCGAGTTGAGCCCCCCCCCAACACAGGAGGCACCGTGAACGACTGCACCCAGCTCCCAGCGGGGGGAGAGCAGTAACGTCAGCTGTAAGGGTACAGCGGTCTACTGAATCAGGTGAGTGAACAAGTTAACGTTATCGACCTAGTTGTATTATGAAAAGGCTGCTGATTGAAATAGATTAAGTTTAGTCATTGAACAACGCTGGGAAAACGGCTATTTTTATGTATGTGACAAAGCGATGAGGTCCAGGAGGTGACTCAACTGTATTAGCTACCAACATAACGTTACTTCATTAACTGAACAGAATCAGGGCTCCAGACTGTTTTTCCACCAGGTACACTGGTGTTTGCTATTGAGGAGTAACGTTACCAGCACAAAAAGTAGGAACACAAATTAAAACGACGGGCAAGGCAACACATTCATATTTTTTTCCATCTTATTTGTATCACTGATAAATGCTTTGCTAATAACCAGACAATATACAGCAACAAAATTGTACAGGTTCTTTTTAGAGACAAGCGAAGTGGGCTGAATGTGTTAAGAGAAAAAATCATTAAGATAAATTGTAATTTGGTTTAAAGTATTTGGTCAGCACATCGCTGTCATTATAGTACAACAACTACAACTAAACAAATGGTCACTGTCTGGAGCCCTGAGAAGGGAACACAAATTAATCATACAGGTGTATGGTCTTAATGTAACTCAATTGGAAGTCACAGTCCCAATTACAGATTAATTAATAAATACAGATACATTGTTGTGATAAGCTAACTAAGTTCCTTGTCTATGTGTTCTTCTATTGCAGGTCACAGGGCAAGATGCACAGTTATTTAAACATTATAGACTAAAAAATGGAAGTTATGCAAGAACGGAGCCATGTCTATGCCTATTTCTATATCACTATCCCCACTATCCTCCAGTCCAATGAACCAACAGACAGCAGGTGCCTCTGTCTTCAAGGACTGCATCATGGGGGATGATCCATCTGCTTTCTTCAATACCTCCTCTGTAAGTAACTTTATTCTTTGTAAATCCTGCAGGTGCATATTTTGTTTTTCAATTTCAGCCATTATTGAAGACTTGTCTGCCACTGATTTTTGATTTGATCAGTATTCAATGTCTCACAGACTCGAACTTTAATTTTGTAGCCACATTTTGAACTTGATTTTTGGAATACATCCATCATTGATTTATGACACAACATAAACTGAAAAAATTTGATGTTCTCTTCTTGTCAATCTATTTTTTTGCTGTCAGGATGTGACTGACAAGGACTCCTACAGTCAGACTCCAGTGGGAATCCTCTGCATTGGTCAAGAAAGTTCTCAGCTCAACCCTTCCAGAGTGGGGATCATCTTGGAGGGGAGTGTGGTAATGGATGAACTGGCAAACCTACCTCAGACCTTCTATGTCCTTTTTGGCCTGATTTATGCCCAGCACCTTGACTACTAAATTTTCTCATTCACTGGCTTTTAAAAATTTCTAAAGGTTTTTCCCATCTTGACTGGGGCCAGGGAAAAGTTAACATTCCTACTGTGTGCACTACATTACACCATCATTGTTTAATTGTGTATTCACACATTTTCGGTCTCTCAGAAACAAGCAGATGCTTTTAGTTGCCGATTGTCTTCTGACAATGCTCATTTTCAAATATTTTTCTGTGTTCAAGTGAGTAATTGTTAAATGTTCATTGGGTCCAAACACAGAGATGTTACTAGGTGCTACTGTGTTCACTAACAATGTATATTTTACATTTCTTAATGGAAATTTACAAGTTATTCTCTCTGAGAAACAAAATGCTCAGTACACTGTGAGCCTTTGCACTGTATTTATTTTTTATTTATTTTTCATTAGTAATTTGTTTTAGATTTGGGTTTTTTGTTTGTTTGTTTTTTTTTACAAAGTTTAGTTTTTTGATTACTTGGAGATTTATTTAACACTGCAGACAGTGTAATGTATGATTTTGTCTCATTTGTTGAACACTTGTAAAATAAAACAGAAAAAGAATATACTTCTGTTTTGCTTTACTTTAACTTAAGATACTGAGTGAGGTAAACGGTTAAAACAGTTGATATTACAAATGATTTTAAGTCAAATCAATGTGAAATTTAGTGCATTGAACTTAAGGATAGTACGTTGAGTAATTGGGTAAAGCAATTGATATTACAAATGATTTTAAGTTAAATCAACTTGGAACTTAGTGTATTGAACTTAAAAATCTTAGTTAAATGCACTCAAGCTTTCATTACATATTACTTAATTATTTTAACGTAACCGGTTTCCTCAAATTTTTCAAGTAGATTCAACTTATCTGGGCTTACAGTGTGTGTCCACTATGTGGTGCTGGAGATCATCCACTAATGATACGTTATGTGTGTTATGTGTATTTTATGTCAGTTAATGATTATCATACAAGACTTACTTCCTAATGTCCGTAGGTGGTGTAATGACTATGACTCCTAATTGACATGTAGATGTCCTCAGAAAAACCTAAAGAAGTGAGGAAGCTCCCAGCTGCAACATCCACTGCTGTGGCTTCTGAACAAAAAAACATCTCCAGCACGGCCAATGCAGCTCAAAGGAGGCCAGACTACCTGCCCTACTACTCATGAATGGGTTGATGTCAAAAATAATATCTTACAGCCTTACATTTCTTCTTAAATAACTGAGCATCCTTTATTAGTACATCCATAACTCGTAGCTGTAATGCACATCCCCTCTTTCAGCGTTGCCCAGTTTATTACAGTTTACTGTCTTCTCACTTGGTTAAGAACTATATTCCTCATTTGTTCACCCTGATTAATATCTTCAGTCATTTATCCTGTGTTAGTAGGTGTTAAAGCAATAAATATTTTCATTTAGTCCAAGTTGTTGTCCTGGGTTTTCCTTTGGTGTACAGACAGAGATCAATTTATTCTAAAAGATGTCATGTCTGTACAATCTATCATATATATCCAGTGTTGAAGTTGTCCAGGAGAGAGCTACCTTGCTTTGCTTTGATCAAGGAGGACCACTGCACGATTAGATGTGTTTTGATGACTATTCTCCTCTTGTCATAGTCATGTCTTATGTTCTGTACATTTGAGCAAACAATAAGCTGAAAGGTTAGAAGATACCGGTAAGATCTTGCTATGTATCTGCATACTGAAAATAGTGGACATTTCACTACCTGTGCACAGATATATGAGGGTGGACAATTCCATTTATTTTCCTTTCGGTTGGGCATTTGAATTAACAGATCCACTGGCTTTTTCTAGATCTTTCAGACATATCTCACAGTTAAAGCTCACAAACAGAGCTGGCTCAGCTGAGCTGACGTGACATTAGTGTTAAACAGCTGTCACATGAAAACATGCAACCCCCCATCTCTGGTCAAAGATGGTCTATGGCAACACTCTCCTGTGCGTGTGTTATTTAACTTTATGAATGTTAACAGGCTCCAAGTGTGTTCATTTCATGTTGTTCAGCTATAAAAACATCAGTTGACTTATTGGAAACGGGTTTATTTCATTTTTTAGATAGATTGATTTCTGGAGCAGCAAAGTAGATGATACCTGTTCACAAACATCTTTTATTATCATTATTTAGAAATACAAATATAAAATTTATAATCTTTTTTTTTCCTTTTTAACAGGGCTTGAGCCATACAATAAAACCTGAAAGATGCTTTCAGAGAGTGAGTCCATTAACATTTAAAATGGGTACATGGAAGGAATGGCACAAAGCAATCAGAAACCCCCAGATGGAGGACAAGCTTGTACTGCTACATAGTGAGTCACAAATGACTGCACCGCTTCTAAAAACTCGAAACTTTCAATCAGAGTGTATTGTGCCACTCTTGGTAATGTAACTGTGCTCCAAAAGATTAGAAAGAAAATTATTACTGTACCTTATACTTTTGATTCAGCATAATTCCATTTGCTTCATGGGAAAAAGTTGTCACTGTCACAGTTAACGTTTACGCAGAAAGCAGTACATATACACATGCTTAAAACTGTTGCACATGAGTATCCCCACCTACCAGAGGCATGAGCTGTATTACAGTGACGAGATGGAGGTTGGACATTATCTAGTACTTGTCTCAAGATTCAAGTTTAAGTGATACAGTCATACACTGACAATACTCCAACACTTTCAGGTCATCCTGTATGTTGTGTTTTCTCTTGTTTTCTGGCCAACAATTATTCAACTGTGAAGTCATCTAGCAAGATGTGTAACATTCATTAGCTGTGTAACTGCTGTCAATATAGAGTCATTCTGTGAGATCAAATCTCAGTCTTGAGCAATGAAGGTGTACTGCATAAGAATATGCAGAACTGGTCACATACTTGAAAGGCAGCTCATACTTTAATAACTTCATTTCAGATTAATTTAGGCAGGTACAGAACCTCACGCAGGGGCGGGGGCAGTGGAGGCCAGACTCGCCCCACCCATCCTGTCCACTTTCTACAGTGGATGCACTGAGAGTCCTGATCAGCTGCATGACTGTCTGGTATGGGAACTATAGTAACTCGGACCACAAGTCCCTTTAGAGGACAGTGAAGTCAGCAGGGTCCATCATTGGGAACTCCCTCTTCTTCATCCATATTTACTCAGTGATGCAAAGGGCCTCCAAGATCATAAAACACTCATCCCACCCCTCCCACAGACTCTTCAGACAGTTTGTAACACCTGATGTCGCGACCTGTCTGTGACCATGGGACCTGAATATATATGGCTATACTGTATATCATGAGTGAAAGATCTGCTGCCATAATTCAAATAGTCACACTCGCTCACCCGTCTCAATAAAGGCACAGTCCTGTACTACTGTAAAACCCTTGTGTCTTTCAAAGCTCTGGAATGAAATTAATTATGGTACCATCTGGGTAACGTTTTCTTCTCATGCCCAGTGTAGATACCTTGAAAAGTCAATGCAAAAATCAACAGCTGACATCTTCAATGTATAAGTATATAAGCTCTGTTAGTGCAGTTCATCACCAGCATGTGGCTGCATACAGGGCACCATCCAGACCTGAACAACGTTGCCCATAATAGTAAATTATTATTATTGAAACACCTCTTGCTATACAAAATATCCATATATTATGCTTTAAATGAGCAACACAAATCTCAAAAAAATCACATCATCATCGCATGTGAACTGTAAAGTCACAAATTCATACTGATCATACACTATAAATCCGTAAAGTGGTTTTATTCTCTTATTGATGATTTATACAAAAATGGTCAGTGGCATAACATGTAAAAACTAGAATCCAAAAGATTTCTTTGTTTTTTAACAGAACCAAAGAATTCAAGTCATTGGCCACCACAAGGGTCTTTTCTGGAGCCTCCAGGCACCAGCAATAGAACAAGAGCTGCTGTTTCCTACTTTATTTCATTTACTTAATGATTTAACTTTAGTGCTTGTTGCAATTGTTGTCTTTTTTACTTAGTCATTATTTATTTTCAAAATTAAAAACAAAATTATATAATGGCAGCCATTTTACGATGCAGTAGGCAAAAAGAATATAAATTATGTAGGGTAAGTTCATCTTGAATATTATAATATATAAATTACTGTTATTATCTACATAAGATAAAGTATTTTGGGATCGACATTTTTAATTTAACCAAGTATGCTGTAAATACATGTCTGGCATTTGTAACAAACCAGACCACTTCGGGGGGGAAAAAATCATTGAGTTATGATTATTTTAATCATGGATAGATCTCCTGCCTCCACAGACTTACATGCATCAGGAGGCGTGGTTTCCCCAGACCAATATGGGTGCACTCCAATTGGTTTATAACACGGTTGCTATTGTGGTAATTTCATTTATACCACAGACCATTTTTTTCCATAGCACATACAGCATACATGGCACCGTACAGCCATGAACACAAAATATGGTTAAAAAAGCTGAAGGGGATGTTGCTGCATTAAGGACAAAAACTAAAGTTTGAAATCCACATCTGCATAGCAATGAGGGTCCATGTGCTGTTAATTTTATCAGATTATCAGATCAGACAGGTTTGCAGATTCCCCCATAAACACCCAGTTTGTTTTTCAAGACATATCTTATTCTTTACATTGACAAACATTGTGCCATAAACACTAATTTGTTTGCAGCAGTTTTGCTCCTGGTTAAAATCATTTGTTTTGCCTGTAATACAGCAAAATAAATAAATTTATGTTCTTGGTTTTCAAATTGAAATCTGTTGGATGCAGGTGTAGCAATATCATCGTCTAGTGGACAAAATTCCTCCCACCAGAATCTCTTAATATTATAACACTTCCAAATACAATGTATAAATGTTCCTTGAGGCTCATTGATTATATTTAAAACAGGTGCCAAGTATATTGCTGTTATACTTGTTTAATTTCACAGGGGTTATGAAAGTCTGCATCAACCAATTGTTACGACTGGGAGACAGCTGGACTCAAAGCATGACACACACAGGGCACAGTTCCAAAGTCAAAATCTTCACTTGCACAAAATGGAGTTCAGTACACAGATGGTTAGTAAAACAGGCAAACAAATCCGACAAGGGAAAAGACAGAGGCAAAAAAGAGGCAGGTTATGGTCAAAAATACTACAAGACTGACACAACACAACACTCAACACAAGGGACAAAGACAGTCTGGCACAGAGAGAAGGGGAGACAAAGACACACAAGGGTGGGATAGATGGGACACAGGTGCAGCATGTCAGGGTGGAGCATTCAGCGGATAAAAGTGCAGGAACTTTTTCACAGAAAAAAACACATTTTCACAGACATTGTTAGTCTGGTTCCACTAATCTACTGAATTAATTAAGTGAGACAGGAGCGATTATCTTACATTTTTCAGCTGTACATAGAATTTGTGTAGTCTCTCTTTGTAGTGTGAGTGTCCACTATAACAGTCATATCAAACAAAACACAGAAATGATCCACTGAGGCAGCACCAATGACCATGACATTGGAGATATTAAAACCTTTGGAGATAACCAGGTCCAGTATAATGTCTTTGTTGAGAGAAGGCTGTTGTATATGCTGAGAGGATCTGGTTTTCAAGGGCAAAGGAAAATTCTTGAGCATTCCTATCATTTGTGTGATCAACATCAATATTAAAATCACCAGTAATAACTACACAGTCAAGTCAGTTACAATAAAGGAAATCAGTTCTGCAAAGTCATCAAAAATATAAGAATATTTCCGTAGCCTTCCCTCCATTTTCTTCCACTTATCTGGGGCAGCAGGCTAAGCAGGGTTTCCAGACACCCCTCTCCCCAGCAACGTTTTCCAGCTCCTCCTTGGGGATCCCGAGGCATTCCCAGGCCAGATGAGATACGTAATCCCTAGAGCAAGTACTGTGTCCACCAAAGGGTCTCCTTCCAGTTGGATGTGCCTCCAAAGTAAGGCACACAGGAGGCATCCCAATTAGATGCCACCCCCTCAGCTGGCTCATTTTGATGCAAAGGAGCACAAACATGGTGTTTGTTATGACCAATCTATGACCAGCACAGAATTCCAATAACAAAACACCGCTCTAGTTCAAGCACAGGCACATGAGTGTTGAAGTTTCCCACTAGACCTACACACAGCTTCCTCCAGTGAACACTACACTAGTGTATACACCGATTCTTAGCATACCTCCAGCTGTTTATTCTGTATATGACTTACTACTTATTACTTACCTGTATCTGCACTATATAGTTTGCCCTCTAGTGTTCGTCTAGTGTGTGTGTGTGTGTGTGTGTGTGTGTGTGCACGCACGTGTATGGGTGGTATTTAAAAAATGATTTGTGCTGGGGTCAATCACAGTTATGTTACACAGCAGCCTCAAATGATCAACCAACACTCTCAGAGCTGCCAAAGATATCATCACAACTGTTACCGAAAAAAAAAATGAAAGAGGAGGTGCAGACTGACTCCGCTGTTCACTGCAATACTGTTCAAATTGAGAGTCTGTAAAAATCGCTGGTTACTGCCACCAACAATTAGTGGAATTAAAAAAGGAGAACTGTGGTTCTCAAAAACAACTGTCAGCAAAGTCATTACAATTTAGACTAATATACAGGGATCAACCATAATAATTTTAATAGGGATTATTGGACTGCTGAGAATGAATGAAAAATAAAATGAGAAAATTTGCTGTATCATTAGCAAAAATTATCACTGTAGAAAAAATTATTTCTTAAAAGTACCTTTTTTAGATATATGAAGAAATGGTTAGAAGAAGGGAAAATATTTCTTTATGCAGAGAAGATGAATTGTGAATTATCTTCTTTATGCGGACTTCAATTAACTAATTAGCTCTCTAATTCCATTTTAGTTATAGAGGTTTAGCAAGTTGATGGGCCGATGAGTGTCAGGTGTGTAGACTTGGCAGTGATGAGCTGCAGGTGTGCAGGTAGAGCCACGCCCACGCCAGATGACAGACACATACGCAGAAAGACAGACTGGGAAGGAGGGGAAAACACAGGGAAAGAAAAATGATGAGGAAGCACAGTGGCAAAGAATAAGGTGAGTGTGGTTGGACACACCTGCTGCACAAACTGTACAGGTGAATGACCTGATTAAGACAGCTGTTATGATCATTTTCAGAGATGTGACGGTTGTATCTGTTTCCAGCTCTCTTGAGCATCATAACATGTGTTTCAAGTATCTTGATGTTATTTAATTGAAAGTCTAACAGGACGCACAGCACTATGAGCAGATGATGTGGGCGGGTTTTGGAAAACTGACGTCAGTGTACTGGTCGGTGACGTCAGAGGAGGGACCACAGAGCGAGCAGATCCCACGTGTGTATCCGTCAGTGTGTGCCTGCAGCTGGTTCGGATATGGAAGGAGACCGGAGCCGAGCCTCGGCTGGAAGCCCGACTGATCCGCAACACGACCCGGGGTAAGGCTCCAGCCTGATGACAGAGGAACTGCAGCATTTGGTGTTTTTAACTCTTCATATTTGCAGCTTGGTTTAGAACTGCCGCCTGAATCCTTTGCTTTGATTACATTATCAAACGGATGGTCCCGATATGTGCCACACACGCCAAACTCCATTTAGAAATACTCTGGTTAAATGGTGCCGGACTTGCTGTCAAAATCACACAGGTTTAAGAGGAGTGATGATTACTTTTTACAAATTTAAAGCTGGCTGAGGTATAATCGGCATATTGTTTGTTACGTTTAGCTGCACTTCATTTCACTAAAACACACATTTGCATTTGGTTTCCACCTGCTCCTCTACAGCCACCAGGCTGTGTTTTGATGGTAAAGATCGAGCCAAATGTAAAAGTTGAGCTAAGCTGCTATTGGTGCTGAATGCTTTATTAGCCGAATTAAAGACTGTTTCTACCAACAGTCAACAACCTGGACTTGTGTTTTACCAGGTGTGTACCTCTGTCAGGGAGCCTGTAGAATTTAAATGTGTTTTGAATGGAAGTTTCTGTCTGGCATTACTTTTTTTTAACTCCTCTCCAGCTACTCCGCTAAACATCAAAATGGCCGATGTAGACTGACTTCTATTACCTTCTGTCTTGGCAGGAAAATGTTTATAGGTGGTCTCAGCTGGCAAACTTCACCTGGTAAGAACAGGAGCGATGTGTGTGTGAGTGTGTTGTTCTGGTTTCAAGTTTTCCCTGTCAAACACACTGATATTCACTGCAATGCTTTTTTATTTCACCAGGAAATGAATAAGAAACTGTAAGCCCACATGCCTCTGTTGTTTTTTTCCACAGACACTCTCAGAGATTATTTTAATAAATTCGGAGAAATCAAAGAATGTATGGTGATGAGAGACCCAACGACAAAACGTTCCAGGTAAATTAACATAAATAAAGTAATATTCCATCTTTGGAAAATGAGCCTGTTTTGCTTTTTGGACTGATCATTTTCCTTCATCTATTATGCTGTAATGTCTTTCAATTTAATTCAATTTGTGTTTAAAAGTGAAAAGTCATTTAAATATAATTACAAATCAATGCATTTTTGTACTGAACCATAGTGAATATAGAGATGATATGAATCTACACACTGTTCTTTAAATATCATAATGAATATGAATTAAAGAAATTGTCAAATAATGTGTGGATACATAAGGGAAAGTTATGGAATAAAAATGAATGAGACAGGTATAAATCACAGTATGGATTACAACTTTTATCAGATGTGGAGTAAAGTAGCTCATCGGGGGAAAAAAATAGAAAAATTTGAACTGTGAAGTTTTTGTTTATTTTATTTTAAGAATTTATTTATATCATAAATGTCATGTGCTATTGTGTTGTTTCTCAACAGGGGCTTTGGTTTCATCACTTTTGCAGAAGCCGACAGCGTAGATAAAGTCTTAGCACAGCCGCACCACCAGTTAGACTCTAAAATGGTACGTTCACTTTTTTTCTGATTACACGAGAGACAGTGACATTTTTATTCTATTTATGTCTTTTTCTGCCAGTCCTGTGTATTATATTCATAAACACCTGATGATAGCAGAGCGTGCTCACTGGGAGTCCTGAAACACACTTTATCCAGCTTTGATTTGCTGAACAGCGCTTCAAGTCTTTTATGGCTCGTAGAACTCAAAGTCTAACTTGGTTTCAATTTAGTTTTGTGCTTTTGCAATTAGGGTAATTTTCTTTGGGTTTTTATTTACAGTATATGAAACCACAGCTGTGGTGCTTGAATTCAGTCTCGGTCTTGAAATGTTATTTCTGCTACCTCAGATTTGGCTTTGTTGTTCCTATTACAGTCTTTGGTCTGAACTGATCCCTGTTGGTCTTTTCCTGTTCTGCCCAGTGTGGCGGGCTGCTCTAACAGCAGACTGGAGAAATTGCTGTGCTGTCTGTCATCTGTCAGTTCACCGGAGAGACACAAATATCACATCAATGTTCTTCACTTTCATTTAATGACTTTAATGCATGTTTTCCACGGTGTGTCTTTGCCATATAACACCAAACTAGCTTAGCTTAGCTTGTCAAACACAATTTTTGTACATAATTGCTCAATTTGTGCTTCAGAAGGAGCATGGGGGGGGGTCTCCTCTTTACAGTAATACAATATGTGTCATCTGTACATTGCAGTACAGTATTACACATTATGACGATTCTGCAGGCCTTGTTAATTACATGTGCTTGTTACGTTTGTTACACATTATTTGAATTCATTTTTAATAGGGGTTAACACTTTTCTTCTTTACTTAACCTGAGTGCACCAGAAAGTGACGTCATCAGTTTAGCCACACCATTTTTCTTCATCTTGGTCATGTTTTATGACATTTTGTAATATATGACAGAACAGAACAATGAGGTGTGATAGCTCCCCACTCATGGATCATCATAGTGGAGCACAGGGCACTGATGTAATTTGTGTGGGTACAGAGATGGTTGAACAATGTAGGTCAGTCTGTGTGACTGTTGAGAAAACCTTTGACAGGTGATTTGCTGAGGCAGGAACTCAGGTACTGAAATAAAACTGTGATATGGTCTGAAGCCTGAGTTGGTCTGTAAAGGAGTGGTGGGATGTTTAAGATGGAGAAACAACCCATTCTCTTTCCCAGGTCATGAGATACTGATGTTTTGTCACAGCCCTCAGCTTCTCAAGATGGTATGAGCATCAGTACAACTGGAGAACCAGGGACCTACTGCTGAGAAGTATTTTTCCTCACTGTCAACTTCTATGTTAAGGTTTTCTTTGAATGATATCCTCAACATTTGTCAACACAAAAAAGCCAAACTGTCCTTCACAATTCAACAATATGATAGGGTAATGATATGGCCATCAGTTTCCATTATTTCTCCTTCGACTAAGAGAAATAGCTACAGTTTTTTTCATCAGTTTTCAACAGCAGAAGGCTTCATTACCCATGATCCTCAGCCACCATTGCTATGGAGACAAAGCCCGTCAGCTGTGCGTTACCTGTTACAAAACCGTAATTTATTTCAAACTGATCCAGATTTTGTGTCTGTTCATGGACTTGCCCGCTTCACATGCACACACACACATCTTTACTTAGGTCACTTTTGGGGACATTACATTGACTTAATTTAACTTCTACTTTCCTAATCCTTACCTTAACCTAACCCTAGCCTTCACCACTGACCCTAAAATCAGCTGTTTTCCAATTGGGGACATGGTTTTTGTCCCCAGTTGCACCAGCTGTCTCTAGTTAACTGGTCTTTAATCTGAAATGTGTTCATACACACACACACACACACACACACAATGTTGGAATGTTTTGCGAAATGGAATGTTAGTTGAAAGCATGGTGTGTCTTCTACAGACATTTTACAGACCTTGTGCATTTGTATGAGATGGTGAGGGGCCTGACAATGCATCCATATTTGATGACCTGGGAATGAGAACGATTTGGGAGAAATGAAGGGGAGTAGTGAGAGTGGGAGAGTCTATTGATAGCAGCCTCTGGGCCAGAAAGAGAACTCACAGACTGAATGACCATGCAGTGACCTGCGTTTTTAATGTAACATTTATTTAGTGCATATTCTCAAGCTGACAAAGTGTTCAACTGTAATTAAGACCCTCATAAATATCTTATTAGTTATCCTATGGAGTCTTCAGATGTCCTGTAAAATGTCCCACTTAGTACAAATTACATACATATCCTTAAACTTTTTTTCAAAAAACACGATCCTGATATGTAATTTATCCAACATTTTACAGTGTAAAACTTATCAGGGCTCTCTTGTGGACAAACTAATAGGGACACTTTTTTTTTTTTTTTTTTTTTTTTTTACCTTTGTGTCAAAACAGATATATCTGTAAATATTGGCAAACCTGTTTATTTGTTGAGATCTATTTCATACTGTTCTTTATTATATTTATTTGTTGTCTGGTAAGAAAACTAATTGAATTTAATGAACTTAAACTTAAATATACTTGAATTTAATAAACTTTAAGTAGAACTCTAATTTACAATTTAAAAAAATGAATTCTAACATTAGTAACATTTTGTCTGACATGAATAAAATGTATAGTATCAGTATCATATATATCAGTATTGGCATAAATGTTGGCTGATAAGCAACCAGTATCAGTATGTGATCAGTATCAGTATCAGATCAGACTCTGAGTAGAGTTTTATGATGCCTCTTGTGGGAAAAAGAATATTGACAAAAGCATAACTCAAATGCAATTTGAATTTATATCCTGAAACAATAATTATTTTCTCTGTCCTTTGTTTATTTTTTATTACATTGCAGTAGAGCTCTCCATATCAGTAATGCTAAATGTAAATGTTTTACATGCTGTCATTGTATCAAATGTTCCATGTCTAGGTGTAGGCAGTGGGACGAGGTTCATTTAGTGGACATTAAAGTTGTATTGTTCAGTGTTGTAAGGTCACTGTTACTTTGACTGAATTTTACTCATTTGTACATCATCTGCTTCCATCTGGCTAAGCTCTCCTGTCTCAACATACTAACACTGAGACAGTACAGTATTTTAGTCATTCACAATATGTTTGGAATTTTGCATTTTGTATATCTGAATGCATATTATTGACAGTGATGTCCTTGTTTTTCAGTGGGTAAGAGAAGAAGGAGAGCAGTGTGAGGGAGTGGATGTGCAGTGCTGGCTGAAATGGAGAGCATGTTCAGGCTCAGTGAGGAGTCTTGGTTGATTCTGGAGGTGACTGCTTGATCTTGTTCATCACTGTGAATGACACTGAAGTCTTTACACATTTCTTGAGTCCCCCTTACATTCTTTCTTAAGCTCATTTAAATGAAATATTTATTCTGTAAAATGGTATGAGTTTCTACTGATCCAGCATTTAACTGAGCCACAGTTCTGTTCTGAAGGCAAATCTGATTTGACAGACCAGAAAGACCAGTGAGCAGCACAGCTGGCCTGCTCACAGCTCTGAACATCATTAACACTGTTCTGGTCATCGAACTGTTGTATAACTGTTGTAAACAATGCTCAGTACTGTAGCAGTGTCTGGGGCTGTGTAGTGCGATTGGGAAGCAACTGTCGTAAGTCCTGGAGGTTGTTTGAAGCCCTTATGTGAAGTTCAAACTGAGCATCAGAATGGGGAAGAAAGGTGATTTAAATGACTTTGAGCGTGGCATGGTTGTTGGTGCTGGATGGGCTGGTATTTCAGAAACTGATCTACTGGGAGTTTCCTGCACAACCATTTCTAGAGTTTACAGAGAATGGGCCGAAAAAGAGAAAATATCTAGTGAGCGGCAGTTCTCTGGGCAAAAATGCCTTGTTAATGCCAGAGGTCAGAGGAGAATGGCCAGACTGGTTTGAGATGATAGAAAGGCAACAGTAACTCAAATAACCACTTGTTACAACCAAGGTATGCAGAAGACCATCTCTGAAAGCACAACACGTTAAACCAAGCAGATGGGCTACAATTTGCACAGGCTCACCAAAACTGGACAACAGAAGATTAAAAAAACGTTGCCTGGTCTGAAGAATCTCGATTCTGCCGCAACATTCAGATGTATTCAGATGTCCTCGTATGTCCTTTGCAGTCAATCTGACAATTGCAGGAAAAGAGTCAAAAGTTGTGGAAGCGTGCCTTGTGACTGGTGATGCTTTCTGGCCTGTGGTGTCTCACATCGGATTCTAAGTTCTTTCATCTGAGCAGAGAGTGAGCTGGGTGGTGCCGGTCACAAGGATGCTCTGTGCCTTCCTCCTGCAGTGTGTGTCCATAAAGGGGAGGTCAGAGCCAATGATTCTCTCTCCAGTCTTGATTACTCAGTCTGGGTTGTGTTTCCAAACCACAAGGTGAGGCCGCTGGTGAGTATGCTCTCATGAGTCCTCAGTAGGCCTGGGTGAGGCTGACAGATGAGTCAGGCCTTTTTCACCGGCCTGACCAAGTAAAGCCACTGCTGTGCTTTCTTCATTGTTGCCACAGTGTTTTTGTACGGGTCAGGTTTTCTGTCGTTTGTTCTCGAGACAGTTTATAGGTGAAAAAATTTCATTGAAATCATTGGGGTCACAGCGGAGGAGAACCTGTGTATTGTCTTTGTAAAAATGGAAACATTGGCACACCAACAGTGAATAGAATCTGGCCAAGCACTGAACTATGAGGAACCCCACAATGTACTCAACCTCTACCTTTTCAACATACTAACTAACACTAAACAGAGTGGGCAAACATCTACTATGTGGAAAGACCAATCTTTTAGCATGACAATGGAAATTTATGAGGTCTGGTGAGATTAGCAGGCTCCAAATGAACCCAAACCAAATGACAACTGAAATTTCCACAGACTGAAATTTCAGTTTGTGGAAAGTTTCATTCTATAATGTGAGGGCAGTCACACTGCACCCTTTTCTGATATTGACTGTTCCCAAAATGAGGTAACATCAAATAACTGAATACAACCAGAGTGTGAATCCTTATCTCATAAGAACCGTCATCACACACACATACACTGAATCCAGCAAACACCTCCCTTTTCTGTGGCTCTGTAGTGGGGGAGCTCGGCAAACCAGATAAAGACCGTAGAACTTCCAGTACACAACCATGACTTGAGAATTAGGACTTTGCCCTTTTTTAAGAAATTAGGTATTTTACTTCTTTTCAAGTATGTTACTAACAGCGAGCTAAAAGTGTCATTGAAAAATAAACAAATTCAATGCCATGCCAAATTCTGCCATGTAACCATACTGCTGTTAGTTCTCCTCTATTCAAAACTAGGAACAAAGTTCCACAGCAGTTATCTATTAGTATCGAAAGAAGGACTGTGTAATCTCCATGCATTTATGGTCTGTGTAGATGAATTGATGCCTGAGTCAGATGAACAGAGGTGTTGGGAAGGAGATTTAGAGTTGGGAGTGTCTCCCTTCTTACTGTCTTTTTTGCCCGTCATGCACAGCTAATGCACATGATGGTGGGAGTTGCATGCTGGAGCTATTTCTTCTTGAACAACAGTCAGGGGCAGACTATGTGCAGCTTCATTAAGTCTTGTCTTCACAACGAGGTGTACCCTGACTCCAGCTCTGTGCTTAACATGCAGACATGAGGTTAATATCCATCTACTCATCTCACTCACAGAAAGAATGCAGATATGCTTATTTCCCAACATGTGGAACTTGTCTTTGATCAATCAAGAACATATAGCTGATAATACTCTGTTTGCATGATGGTATTTGTACAATCCCAGGACATAAGTGACCTCTGTGCTACATATTTGTCAGATTTTAATGAAAAACAAATCTATTATTATTTTCTTTTTTTGTATTGTGACACCTTTACAAGTGATTATGCTTTACGCATCACATGGTATTGATTTACACTGGACAGCTGAAAATGGAGGCTGCATTGTTGAGCAGATGAATTTTGCATTCTCCTGACGTCAGAGTTGAACAAGCAGCCTGAACGCTAGGGTTGGGAGATCATTTCTATTGTCATATAGTCTGTCACATTCTGACCTAGAATGAGGGTAGTCTGGCAAAAAGCTGACTGAAAAAAAGTGTGATTTGATCTCCAAAAGCTAGAAAAGTTAGCAAGACAGAGCCTGTTTGATGCAAAAAATAAAGAAGTTTATTGCCCTTTTTAAGGCTGAAAATGAGGGCAAATAATGGAACAAAAATAATGCAAAAATATTGACAAAGGTTGGCCAGCAGCAACAATAAGCCCACACAGCACCACAGCCCTTCTCTGACTGACTAAGCAGTGTAGATCCCCTCTATTTAAAGGCTAGGCCCCTCCCAGTGGATCATACCATCTTTAATTGAAAACAATTACATAATTAATTCAAACACACAAATCATCTTCCATCTCAGGAACCATTTTAAATCACACCACACATTAAATAAGTCAAAGCATTCCTATGATGCTCCTTTTAACACTCCCATCAATTAGTATGGTGCAGTGAGATGGACTGAGCATGTTCCCTGCTTTATACTCAGGCACTATAAAAGACAGCCTGAAACTATGCTCAGGTCCTTTGTCACTGCCCAGAACCAGGAAGCACTGTGGTAAGAAAAGAACATAATTAGATACAAACAAACTCATAATCTTCCACCTTTAAATAATAAAAAGTTAACTCAAACAATAACAATCCTTTTGTGTGTTTTTGTAAACTTTATGGGGAAAACAACAGCACAGGAAGCTTACTAAGATGTTACATGTAGCTCAGTGTGTGCACCCACCAAACTATTAGTAGCATGCTACCTGGCTAACATGGTGTGTGAAATGAGTGTGGTGTGATGTGTTACCAGTGGCAGGGAAAACTGCCACATAGTCCATTCGTGATTATTAGAGACTGGCAAAAGGCAAGCCGATCTCCAGGGGGCGGTGGGATTCTGCATTTGAGGATATTATGGGTTATGGGTCATGGAAAAGAGACGGCAAACTGGTTTGTAATTAAGGATTTAAAATTCATTCGCACTCATGCTCATTAACTGGGCTCATTAGTATTTTTTAGGTCTGATAGTGAGTTAGTTAAAATCACCTCAATATCAGCATAGGAAAAAACGACCTTTCAGTTGTCGATATATGATCCAATCACTTAGCGGTATAAGCCTACTGAACACCAAGTTAATTTGCACTTTGTCTTTGTAATCTGTAAATTATTGCAGCTTTATTAACCCCTCTCCACTTAAGAAGAGATTGGATTCAATGTGGAATTGGTCCTGTGACTGGGCAGAGGTTAATTGCTGTAGCTCTAAGTGTTATTAGTCATCTTTAATGGGAACAGTGATTAACTAAACAGAAATGGAGAAATCACACACACAGAGTTGTAAAGTAATGTACAAAAAATACAGCAAATGCTAAATAATAAGTTCATATCTCCCGTCCCTGTGTCACAATTCTGCCTGTCTGTGTCCAGCCTTAGTTTTTGTTCAGCCACTAGTTCTGCCATGTATCAGTCCTGCTCTGTCTGTGTTGAGCCTCTGTCATACTTTCAGCCTCAGTCTGTGTTGAGCCTCTGTCATAGTTTCAGCCTCTGTCTGTGTTGAGCCTCTGTCATAGTTTCAGCCTCTGTCTGTGTTGAGCCTCTGTCATAGTTTCAGCCTCTGTCACAGTCTCTGCGTCTCAGTTCTGTGTTCTGTCAGTCTTTCTAAGTTTCAGTCTTTATGTCTCTGTTCAGTCTGTCATTCCTCACCTGCCATAGTTTTCACCCCAGTACTTTCCCACTCACCCCGCCTCTGCCTCACCTCACCTGCTGGCCACTCCCACCTCATCAAGTCACCTGTCACCTTTCTTCTCGCTTTGATTCTCTGTTGCTGTCCCCGTCTGTTTTGGATTACCTGTTGTTGGCCACAGCCCTCTGTTCCTGTCCTGTACCTAGTTTTGTCTGCCTGTTCTACGTCGCTGTTGGCATTTCCCCTGGACAATCCCTCTGTAAGAAACTTCTCCACGTCTATTTTCCTGTGTACCCTGAGGCTCAGAGACTCTCTTGTGTTGCCTGCTACGTTGTTGTGTATGCTACAATAAAAGTCATTACCGACTATCTCAGCTCTCCTGTGTGTCACTATTGGGTCCTACCACACCCTCTGTTACACTGTTTTAGAAGTAACCAGTTGGTTTTCTGAAGTAAGATCATTTTTTAACTGTCATGTATATGAGTTTACCTGGTTTCTGTGATCAGGGTAAAGGATGAGAGAAACCTGATTTATGAAGGTAGATTCCTCCTGTAGATTTCTCTGCCGTGTATATGCTTAACTGCATTTCTAATTGGCTTTTTACAACTAAGCATGACATGGCAAAAGCCTGCAGACAGGCACAGTAACAGAAGAGTTAGGTAGAAGATCATTACGTGGAACATGGCAACCTCTTATTTAAAGTAACACTATCCAAACAATGATAATAATGATGATGATATATTATTATATATTTAGCAATTAATATTAAGGAGAGGAGACTTATTCCTTGTCAGAAGTAAGAAAGCTGTGACTTCTGACAAGATAGTTAGATACTTTCAAAATAAGTTCTGGGGAATGCTGCATGTATACACGTCTTTACATCACCTAATACATAACCTGGTTTCTTTGAGTCACCTGCTTATTTAAGTGCCTGCAGACTGATTGATTGGAGGGTAGCCTCAGTGAAGATCTTGTGAAACCAGTGTGATATTCAGCATGCACTGCACATTTATCTGTGCTTATGTTTTTTAATTTATTTAATTTTTGTTTTAATCCTTAACATATTCATATTCTGCTGTTGTGCAGGATTCCAATTACACTCACACA
This sequence comes from Holacanthus passer, assembly GCA_025331565.1. Taxonomy (NCBI): domain Eukaryota; kingdom Metazoa; phylum Chordata; class Actinopteri; family Pomacanthidae; genus Holacanthus; species Holacanthus passer. The sequence continues at coordinate 20,968 of JAFREQ010000286.1, forward strand.
CAAGGAAATGAAGCAACATGAAATCCAGTGTTACTGATTCTGGATTCTGGAGTCTACAGATTCTTACTGCAGTTTGTGTGACCCAGCACACCTTCAACTTGGTAGACAGCACCTTTTACTATGCCATGTTGTCATGTGGGAAAACTACTTGTCGCATGCGCATCACATCTCATGGTATGATGGGAAATAGACATATGTTGACTTTCTTCTTTATTTAACCAATGTGAAGCAATGAATTCTATCAGCCCACAGTTTGTCCAGCATCAATACATCATCCAGCACTGTAATACTGACCTGCATCATGTACAGTATCAGCACGCATAATTTCCTGTGAATCCTGTTTACGCAAAATTAAATTATTGTAGGAATTTTGGACTCTAGTGAAAGAATGAAAATAACTGTATAGAGAATTACAGAAAGCAAATACATTGACTGTTCCTGAAAAATGATCAAAAGAATAAGAGATAAGTAAGAATATCAAGATTTATATCTTTGAATAAAGGTATCATTATTCCTTTTCTCTTGACTATTCCTTTTCTCTCCCAATCATTTTATTTCAGAACTTGAGCTCTCTTTGTGTCTTGTTCGCTGACTTATCTTTATGTGCTTTCCTTCTTGCAGGTTGACCCTAAAGTTGCCTTTCCTAGACGTGCTCAGCCCGGGGTAAGCAGACTTTTGTGTTCCTCATGCAGTGCAGAGGTGTGTTGCTATCTATTGTTAAGCTGTCATTGCTGTCAGAATGAGGTTGTCTGTTGTTTTGCTTGTATCCATTTTCAGACATGTAGAATGATAAATGGATTTGACTTAAAAAAAGAAACTAAATAAAATAAGCACACAAAAGATGCAGACTTTTTGGTGCCACCCATTTCCTTGAGCTGAAACCTGGGGGAACAGTTGATTAGAGGCGTGTGCACTGCATGAGCACATCCAATCCGCATTATTTCACTTGGTTTTTTTTTTCCACCCCAAAGATGCTGTGTGACTGAAATGAATGCTTTTCGTGACACAGAATAAAAACTGTTGTCACGTTGCTAGCCCGGGTGCTCAAAGCCAAAAGGTGCTCTCTTTACGATGGGATGTCGCTGTAGAATTGACTACCAGCAAGGAACATGTTTCCTGCTACACACTGTTGTTGTTTTTTGTTGGGGTTTTTTGTCTGCTTGAAATACACTTGTTTAAGTCAAAGTTGGCAGTTTGATCAGTGTTGTTGAATGTTGTGACAATGTGGAAGCCTTTAAACACCAAAGGTTTTGTATTTAGTACAACATGCATGTACAGCACAATTTGACAGATCAGATTTGACAACAAAGGTTTGTTGCGTTTCCTGTATGAGCTGTGTTGGGTCGTGAGGGAGGGAAGACTCTGCCATAACTTTTACATAACTGTGAAGAAGCTCGTAGCCAGCAGAGCATTGCACAATGAAGGATGTCTGAAGCTGAAACAGGACCTGCATATGACTTCTGGATCTGTGACTTAAGAGCAAACTGATTAGTGCAAAAAAACACATATGATTTATACACACACGTGTGTCCGTGCCTGGGCCTGCATGTGTGCCACTTTCTGGTCTTGAAATCTGACATCATCATCAAGTAGGGGTGTCAAAATGAGCGTTCGATTTCGATCATTGAAATCAAAAGCAGGATTGGCGATTCTCTGAGAATTTTTCTGGAGAAACAGAAGTGGAAATCCTCCTACCATGTTTATTTCAGTCTTTCAACTTTCATCTCGGAAGAGGAAAATTGATAATCAAATTAATTGATTACCAGATGAAGTAATTACCAAATTATCAGCCTGATCTCAAAAGACGCAACTTCTTGTCGATTAAATAGATTTCCATCTGTACTCCAAAGGAATACTGATCACAACGACTTGGTGTATGTGAGAAAAATTATTGCAATGACGTATAACCACATGATAACAGTCAAGATGGAACAAATGAGCAATATTGACGTAAATGAAGTGGGAATACAATAAAGTAAGCTGTGTAACACATTTGGCAATGGTGAAAGAGAGGATGTGATTACTGCTATGTACTAATGTACTAATAACAGAGTCTGTTGTAATCAGTGGTTAAAGTAATAACCTAGTATAGTAGTAACCTAGTAATGTGTGTGTGTGTGTGTGTGTGTGTGTGAGAGAGAGAGGGAGAGAGACTCCATGAACGAGTACAAAATCTTTTGCTCAGTTTAGAATAAATTATGGTTCTGTCACAGGTAACGCAAAGCGGACTGGCTTAATCTCCATAGCAACTGTGCCTGAGGATCATGGGTAATGTGCCATGATCCAGCACTGCCAAAACTTACTTTTCTGAATAGAAGGACAAATAATTTAAAGTGATGACTATAACATTAGCCTATCACACTGTTGAATTGTCAAGGACACTTTCATGTTGTTGAGGATGTCGTTATAGTTGAAAGCCAATCAGCTGCCACTTTAACTGTTCTTCCACTGGCTGCAGGTCAGCACTGGGATTATTATAGCAACACAATCACCTGTTGAAAAAGACCAAGGGACTCAGCCACAGCAGCCTGACCACCAGAAATACAGGGGGAAAACAAGTACTTGTGAAACTCTGTGGCTTTGCTCCTAAAGTTCTTTACTGCAGCCATCTCTCCAACTCTCACTCACTACTTATCTTTTCTCTCACTCTTTGAAAGTGTTACTGCTCTGCACTGGATTGTACTCTTGGCTGCCACTCAGAGCCGAGCTGTCTGATTCGTCCTGAACAGCCCTTTTGATAGGCATCCCCTGTCTGTCAACGCGTCCTGCCACCCTCTCTTCCTCCCTGTCTGTCTCTATGTCTTTCTCTCTCATATATGCAGACTCACTTTCTGTCTGTCTGGCTGTCTAGTTTGCTGCAGCTTTTCCTGCTGCATGATAAATCCGATGCTATATTTAGAGTCTGTCTTTCTCGAGCAGTGAGGGATTACTGCCAGAGCAGGAGGGAGAATGACTAGAGAGAGAGGCAGCGACAGGCTTGCTCACTCTGCCAGGCCCACTAAGCGCTCCCAGGCCAGTTCTGCTCTGTCTCTGTGTCTCATTTAGATCAGCAATCTGCTGGCCCATACACTGGCTGAAGCGCACGTCAGTGTGGACTGATAGAGGAGCTTCCCAAGCCCATGTAGTAACATCCTTTATACAGTCTTGTGTTTCACCAAGTGGTGAACCTTGTCCCATCCTTGCTTGTGAGTGACTGAGCCTTTAGAGGGTAACAATAAACTAAATGAACCTGTTTACCTGTGGAATACTTCAAACAGGTGTCATTCTCATTCCACAACTTTCCCAGTCTTTTGTTTGCCCTGTGCTGATTTGTTTGAAAGGTGTTGCTTCCATCAGTCTCAGAAGAAGGATAAAGTATATTGCCTTTCTACTGTTTTCAATTGAGTGTATGTCAAAAATGATTAGCATATTATTACATTTTCCTTTATTTATGTTTTCCGCAGCATCCCAACTTTTTTGGAATCGGGGTTGTATATCTTTACCTTCAGGGCACGTAAGTATGTCAAGTAAATTTCCATACAGCAGCAGCACACATCCACATACATCCTGGAGCACGACAGGCCTCTATGTAACGACAAAGCTAAGCTGAGCTGAGCTAACGCTGCTGTATGAAGTTTCACAAAAAGCGATATGAAAAGACAGTTACAAGCATCCAAATACTCTCATTATGCAGTTGGCTTCAAATGAGGCTTAACGTTCACACAGTTTCTCTGAACCATCCCTCAATATCAATTGCAACATTAGTCCAGCATGTGGGAGTCCAGCAGCTCACCACATTAGCCACGCAACATGGTAACGCCACGTTCAACAAGCTAACCTACAAAACAGACAGTGAAACAACATAAGGCATGGCCAAACTCACAGCTTCCAAGTGAAGTTGGGTCATGGACAGTCGGGATCAACCCATCCCTGAGCTTATACTGTTAGTAGCCCTCACTGTCCAGAGTTGAATGCACACACGTTTCAGTTTTCCAGTTGCTGTGGAGACTTTTCGTCACATTGTCATCAGATATAAAGTTGGGTCTTGACATTCTTAGACATTGGAGGTACATGAAGACTTTTGTGTTGGTTCTTGCTGCCAGCAACAGCATCGCAGACAAGTGATGGAAGAAAAGGCCGATGGCTAGACTGCTGATGATGCGTTTCAGGCTGTTCAGGAGCAGTGTTTTCTGTGGGAGAGTATAACGCTCTTTGGCGTGGTCTTTGCCAACTTTTTATGTGCACAAAAAAGCTATATAACACACTAAAGGAAAGGGAGAAACCCAAAAAGCATTATATGGCCTCTTTAAAAGCAGAGCTTAGAAGTGCACCTCACCGTCTTCATCAGTGGATGCGTTGATGCACACTGTTGATGGAAATAGTGGCCAACTGTACATATCAGACCTGAGCTGGATCTTTTTTGCCCCAGCTTTACCTCTTGATTGGTGCGTTGTTGAGGCTGTATGCAGCTTGATGTTAGCCTTTCCTGCTCAGTTTCCTGACTGTGGCAGAGCACGTGAAATGTTTATTTTCCTCCCAAGCTGAAGTCGATTCTTGCTTCAGGGCTAACCCCTTTCACCTTTCCATTAGTTGGAAAGCAACACATAGACGCTTTACTTTGGTCTTGAGAAGCTGTGACCTATATTCACTGACAAAGTCTAACCTGCACTGTACATTTAGTGCTAAACTGCCAATTTATTGCTGACCCTTTTCTTTCTTGCTCAGCTCCCATTCACCATTCACCCTGCTGCCCCTCGCTCTCTCTCACTCGCTCAACCACACACACACATTCCTTAAAGGAGCTACTTTTATCTGTGAACTGCAGAAAACACTGAGAGCTGAAAAACTGCCTGACGTCCTCCAGTGTTTTTCAGGAACAACAGAAACCAATAGAAAGCTGTCTGTAGTCCATCTCTGTCTCCTAATCTCAAATCTGAAAAAAAGTAGGATAGTAAAACAATTCTATCTCAATGTCTGTTTATTTAGCATTTTCTGGATCGTTCAATCATATTAGTATTATGCAATCTTCATCAATGGAGAAATGCTGAGTTGTCATTGAGATGGATCTGTTGACATCCAAGCTCAGAAGTTATGATATAATCCAACGTACTTTTAGGATTTCTCATTTGTGTGTCTGAAAAACATTAAGCCTTGGCGTTCTTTTTTGACTTTGGAAGTGGTTGCATATTTCATATGCATGCATGTCCTCATCATCAGTTCATTTCATCTATTTTTAGATTTATATATGGAATTGCATTGTCCTACACAACTCAAAGAGCCCAATGTTTATGTCAGTGATCAGTGCAAGCAGTACTCCGACAGTTTGGTATTTTCCTGACCTTGAAGTTTTGTTTGGTGGCAGGTGGGAGGTTCATTCTTATGAAGTAGTGCAAAGTGAGCTGTTGGTATTTTGGTGGACACAGACTTTGCACTGACAACAGATGTCTCAGAAGCACATCTGTTTCTGGCCCATCATCACTCTGCAGATTAAAAAAACTCAATTCTTGAATTTTTCGAATTTTTCTTAAAATATAACTTAACAATTTTAATTGCACTGTCCAGCCAGTAGAAATATTTGAAGCGTTTAAAAATAACATTAATGTAGTGAAGGTAGGAATAACAGGTTAACAGTCTTTATTCATCTGTAAGTGAATATGTTGTCCAGAGCTGCTTTATGTGGTATTAAATGTGGTTTATGGTAAAAGCTTCCACTTGAGTTCATTAAATCTCTGCCACCACCTGAAGGCAGCAGGACCGAAGAGCCACAGCCATCCACTATGTTAACCTTCATTAAATCACTTCAGTTGCAAATGACATGAGGCTGCTCAAAAATACACACACATCTCTACACACATCAGACCAGTTGGTTATATCTCAGTAGTCTGCCTGCTTTTATGGGAGACAGCAGAAAACTGGGGCTCCTTCATCCTGTGCCTTGTTGTACAGCTGCTGACGTATCAGCGATATGATGTGACCATTAATGACATGAGCTACAGGAGAATTAAAATTGAAATACTGTCAGATTGATGCGGTCATAAAAGACTGGTTCCAAAGGAATTGTGTAAAAACCTCATTTTGACCTCATCAACTTCATAGATTTTTGTAAGTATCTGATTATTCTGAATCTGATGGCAGCAACATGTTTCAAACAAGTTGGGACAGGAGCAAGAAAAGACTGTGAAAGTTGTGGACTGATCCAAAAACACCTGTTTGGATCATTCCACAGGTAAACAGGTTCATTGGTAACAGGTGATAGTATCATGATTGGGTCTGAAAGGTTCATCCTGGAAAGACTCAGTCGTTCACAAGCAAGGATGGAGAGAGGTTCAACACTTTGTCAAACACATGATTGTATAAAGGAGATTAGTACATGGACTCAAGACCGCTTTGTAAAACCAGTGTCAGCAAACACAGTTTGTTTGCAGATGATTGCATTCTGTTATGTTTTTGTTTTTTGTTTTTTTACGTTTAACAAACTGTTCCAAAGTGTTTTTGCAATCAGAATGGTAGAAATGGCTTCATCATTATTATTTTTCACCTTTACATTATTGCCCTATATTAACTATGTGTGCTGTGTGTTCAAGTTGCAACACTCACTCACACCATCCTAACTGGAGCTGGAGGACAATATTTATTCTGACTTTACCTTATTGCAGATATATCCGTCTCAGTGTATACATGTTATCAGCTGATCAGTTACAAGAAATGACTGTACAGAAATGCCTAACTGGGTTTAAGGTCACAGAAACAGTGTAACCATTACATAGCAGAGCTCTCTAACAAGTAGATTTTTCAACTGTAAAGTGCTCAGGATTTGATGTATCTTGGTCACAAAAAACAACCCAAAATTTGAGGAATCTACAGTATGTACATGTATATCTCAAACACAAACTGTCTGAACACAACAAGACATAAACACAGTCACTCACACATGCAGAGTGCTCCAGTGTGTTTGAAACAGGGTCTTCTTCCAGCACAGTAATGTCCCTCTTGTTTCCACAGCTGACAGCTGGGTGGTCACCTTGGTGGAGAGAAGAAGCAATGCCTTTCTAATCAGTCTGAGGTCACAGCTCATGGCGTTTGGTCCTGAGTCTGGGTGCTATACTCACACTTAAAGAGGATGTGATTGATATTTTTAGAATAACAATGTATCGAATGTCAATGTGAAGACATTGTGGAAGGCTTTACAGAGAAATTGATAGTGAGTTTGCCCATTGTTGAGCTGCTTGACCTGAAACGTTACTGTTTTGGTTCACTCTCACTCTGTCATATCCAACTGTTTTCAGTGGAAAAGCTCTAAAAACCCACTGACACAGTTGGAGACTAGCTTGTGAACATTGGAGCATTGAGCTGCCAAAGAGACATATATTTCCCTCGGGAGCTGGTGGAATCCCAATCAGAGTTAATAGAGAGAGAATATTGGACGTGGATTAATCAGGTGGATAAAAAGTTTCTAACAAGTTCAGTGCATCAGTTCATGATGTGATGATGTCTCAGTGTTGTGTTCACAACCACTGTCCCCAAGTGACTAAAAAAATTCTATTATTTCAAGTGAAATAATAGCCTCCAGTAAAAGGCTGTCTTTACAGGTCATTAAATGATACAGCACTGTACCTGTCTGTAACACGATTCTTACAGTAACACAGGCACTCATCACCTTCCCACATGGTCAAAGTCACCTGTATGTTCCAAATGACAGCACACTTGTACTTGTGATGAGAAAAAAAATGACCGTGGTCATGTTTCAGTTGGTTTCATTTGGTTGATAGATTTAACCAAAACATTAATCCCAATAGACATAAGTGCCCACACATTTAGCTACCTGTGATTCTGCAGGGGTTGGCAGGCTTCAGTTTTCTAATAGCATAGTGTCCATCAAGACACTAAATCCCAGCCAGTGATTAACTGTGACAGAAATCAGCATATTAAAAACTGTTAAAAACTGTTTTAGTCTGTGAGCTTGAAATGAGGAGGAAAAAATGGAGGTGAGTAGGAGGAGGAGAGAACTGTGTGGGTGGAGAACATACTTAATGTGCAGTAAAGAGATGGAAAGTTGATGTTCCACATTTCCATCCTGTCCTTCCTCTCTTCCATGAAATGTAGCAGCAACTGTTTCACAGTGTACCTTAAGACTCTGCAGTTTTTTGGGTTATTGTTTATGTAATGCAGAATCCGTCATCTGTATTGAGGTCTAAAACCAGGAAAAAACTGGAAGTCAGTTACAGAGGGATTGCGCTCTGCTCAGTGAACTCACAGTGTTAGCATTTTACTTAAATTGAGATATTCTTGACTTAAAAAAAAAATAGATGTACTTTCGTAAAGTACCACAGCACTTAGCTTTACTTTTGAATTATTGTGACCTTGTTATTTAGTGGCCTGCATTCATAAATATATTCAAGGTTTATTTACTGTTAGTATTTTAGTCAATTTGACGAAAAGGCACATGGGACTGGGAGCACATAAGAGGAATCCCTAGATATTCTGATGGGTGAGTGTGATAGTAAGTTACTTAACCCACATTCATCATTTTCAGGTGAAACCTACATACAGTAACTCAAGTTTTACTTCTTGAACCCCCACTGGGTATTCCTGTGCATTTGAGCCATTCTAACTGTGGGGAGCAGTGGCAGCTTGCAGAAACCTACTGCAGGTCTGAGGTCTGTGTCTTCTGTCTGCCAAGAGCAAACTTCTACTGCCTTGCAAGTAGTCTCTGACACTAATGGCTCTGAAATATAACTTGTTTCTCTTCTCTTTTCATATTAGCTGTTTACTTTAGATTATTTGCTTTACATTTTAATGCAGTTTGCAGAATGTTCTTTCTGACATTCTGTGATATTTTGTCTGTTTGTTGCAGATTCCTTGTAGTCAGCATGCAAAGACTAGAAGAGCAGCTATAGTATTCAATCACAGTACTGACCATATTTTCTCACTGGATTCATTTTACTATGGAAATAAACTTTTTTCCCTTGCTGGGTTTACACAAGCCTTTTCAGACATTTGCTGAATGGGATCAAAATTCAAAGCAAAGTAGAATTAAGTTACTGCTCATTGAGGGCTTTCAGAAACATTTCAAGATTACACTGGCTCTTTTTCTTAAAATGTCAGTGAGAAAGGGAGGAGAAGATGATGGAATGACAAACTGGTCGTTCAAAAAGCAAGGAAAAACAGTAGAAGGAGTGTGAATCCTTATTTCCACAGCACATGCTCTATTCAAAATAGGTGGACAGTAGGTTTCACTGGAGGCTGATGGCAGAGACAATGTGACAGGCTGTAATGTAGACACAGTCATTCACTTTTTCTTTTTTTTTACTTGGTACTGTTTTGCCTTGACTGTAAATATTTTGCATATCTGTGGGAATGTATTTTCAAGAGGGGGCCTGCCATGCATAAATGCATGCACACAGCAGCTTATGTGCGTGTGTATGTTAATGTTTAGAATAAAGAACTGACCGATGTACCCGCACAGAAGACACTGAGGGCTTGAATTCACTTTTCTGGACATGTTTTGATATTTTATTTGTCATCAAAATGATCCACACAAGAACCATCTGCTGTTACAACCCCGATTCCAAAAAAGTTGTGTAAAAATATAACACTTGTATTAATAAAATAAATCTTCTTTTTGACATATACTCAATTGAAAATGCAGTGCAAAGACAATATAATGTTTTACCTCATCAACTTCATAGATTTTTGTAAACATATATATTAATCAGGTTATGTGGTTCTGTTGACTTCATCAGACCGTTACCTTCAGCACGCACTGCGGCCGAGTGTTGATGGCTCCCTCCAGGTTGGGAGTGAGTTGCTGCCCCAGGTGAAGGAGTTCAAGTATCTCAGGGTCTTGTTCAAGAGGGATGGTAAAATGGAGCGTGAGTAGGCGGATTGGCGCAGTTTCAGAAGTGTTGTACCGGACTGTTGCGGTGAAGAAGGAGCTGAGCTGGAAGGCAAAGCTTTTGATTTACCAGTTCATCCATGTTCCAGCCCTCACCGGATGGATGGGTGCATGGATATGTTATACATGTGCCACATCTCTTGAGACTTGTGCATTATCACTGGGGTACTGACCATAATGTGGTCTGAAGGTGATTGGGCTCAGCCTGCCTCTCTGCTTAGCAGTGGTGGGCAGAGTAAACAACAATGGTACTCAAGTAAAAGTACTGTTACTTTATAATATAATGACTCAAGTAGAAGTAAACGTACTCATAAAAATAAGTACTCGAGTAAAAAAACTACTCAAGTAGTGAGTAACTTCAGATGCAATTTATTACTTCAAAAACAAAAACTGCTTCCACTGACATCAGCTGAGACATTGACCTGGTCAAAGGAGTTTAGCTTGAAGCTAAACAGTAACATCAAATTTGACGGTGTATGATCTCAAACGTTATTATTATTTATATTATTGCTGAAACAGAAATTTTAACTGACTGACTGTGATCGGCTGGAGGCTGAAATGTCGACATATAACATTACGTCGGCTTATTAAAGTACCGTAACCGGTGCCGAAGCCGGCCGGTACGGCTGGTACCAGCGGGTTAGCCGGCCGGTACCACCGGGTTAGCCGGCTAGCTAAGTGAGACGCCGGCGTTTCATCTTCTGCCATGTTGTTGAGCTACAGTGAGGTGAAGGAGGGCCGTGGAGGGGCGGGGCACACCTCCGTCCACCTGCGGTGCTGCTGCTGTGATTGGTTAAGGATGTGTCCCTCAGCCCAGAGCTGCAGAGCTGCGTCTGAGCTCATCTCAATTTATTTAGAGATAAATTAATGTAACGACAAGCATGTAGCCCAAAGTAACGGAGTAAAAGTACATATATTTTCTCACAAATTTACTCGAGTGAGAGTAAAAGTATTCTGCAAAATAACTACTCTTAAAAGTACAATTTATCAAAAAAAATACTCAAGTACATGTAACGGAGTAAATGTAACGCGGTACTACCCACCACTGCACAGATTCAATGTTCAAGTCGTTTAAGTTATATTTGTGTGGGCTTCAAATTGTTGCTGTGACAGGTTCTGTGTCAGATATAAGAAATAAGGCTGGAAAGTTGAGAGCAGGTTGTAGAAACACTAGGAAAAGGCTTAATAAAGTAATAGGCTAATGTTGACTTCAATATTAAATATAGGAATCATGATATAACCGTTTCTACCATGACGGACAGATATTATCATCATCATCATCATCATTTTTATCATTATTAT